>JAOANK020551428.1:0-12318 GCA_026257165.2 Telfairia occidentalis
TAGAAGGAACAGATGTATTACCTTCATTTTGACTTCCAACTATATAAGTAAAGCGTCGACATAAGTATGCCCTCGTGACCTTTGGGTTGGTCATATGGGCATACTTATTCCCCCGACATGTACTAAAATGTCAGCTGAAGTTACAATATATTGATGTTCGTAACAAAACGTTGGAGGAAGTCGAAGACCTTTCGTTGACGTCTACTAACTATTTTATTGACGAGTAATATTTTAAAGAATAAAAAAGTCACCTTGTTTCTCCTGACACTATGTTCAGAGTCGGTATTGATGAATTTTGCCGACGTTAATGATGAACGTCGGAAGTATTTTAAGAATTCAATAATCGTTTCTTTATTCCCGACGTTGTTCCATTAACATTGGTAAATATCTAATTTATCTCGACGTTCTTTCAAAATGTCAGTATAGATACTTTTGACCGATAATTTTTCTTTACGTCGGTATAGAGTACGTCTGGCAAAATTTAATTTCTTGTAGTTTAAGCCCCTTTCCTCATCTAAATTTGGTCGCCGTAGGTGAGCGCTTCGGCCCGCCGGCGAGAAGTGATTCCAAATTCAGCGTGCGAGCCATATCTCTATATTTTGCAAATCTCTTTAAAAATGCAACGAAGAAAATCGTCCCTAAAATTAGTTGTGCGATGAATATAGAGGGGATTATCAATATTTTTCTGGTGCTGCTATCTTTATTTCACCATGGTGAAGGAAGGCTAATTTGAATTGGGCATGTGGTTTGGGTCTGTGAAATTTGATCAATCAGTTTCCAAATTGTCGAGGAGCGTGGAGAAGGAAGATGAAACTGAAGAGGGAAAATGAGAAGGAGAAGCAACAAATTTATGTGGGATGTCTTTTTTATAGAATTAGAAAATAAGAAGATAAAAAAAATGGACAAGAATATGTTTTTTGTGTTTTTTTTAATTAAAATTTTATTGTTTAAATAAAACTTTTATTTAAACACATCATTTAAAATTAAGACATTAGTAGGTCACTTAGTCGCTTAAATTGCCACTCAGATTTTATAAGAGATAGTTTGACCTCAAAGACCTTTTAGAACTATTTTTTAAAGGTTATGAACGAAACTATAAATTTTTTAAGCTTAGAAACTAATTTAAAACTTGTCCTCAAACTCAAGAATCAAAATGTATTTTACCCTAAAAAAATTAACATTGAAAGATTAAAGTGTTTTTGCAAAATTTTGAGGGTTAAGATAGAGTATTTAAAAACTTAAGGACTATATTAAAATAAACAAAAAAGTTGAGAGGGTTATATAAAATATTATTGTTGTTACCCGACAAATATATGTTAATGTTTGTTTATGTGGCAAAAAGAAAAAAAAACTACAAAAATTTAGAAAGAAAATCTTATAGGTATATTAAAACGGGTTAGAAGAAATGACATTTTAGGGGAAAAAAATCAACTTTTACCCCTTAAACTTATTTAGTTGTATCAATTTCTCTAAGAAATTTTATTTTCATGAAATTGAACCCTAAGTTTATATAAGTGTTGCAATTTTTGTTAATTCATCCATTATTTTTTTTTTTTTTAAAAAATTATAATATAGAAATTATCCTACACTCACTAATTTCACTAAAATCAAGTATGACAAAAAATTAAGTTTAATTAATGCACAAATTAGGGGTATTCGTGGGAGATGAATTGAGTTTTATGAAATTTTAATTTGGACCCAATCCAATTGTTTGAGTTGTAAATTTGTATAAGCCAAACAACCTTTGTTAAGTTTTAAACTCAACTCAAACCAACCTAGTAAAATTGGGTTGAGTTGATTTGGTTCTATCGGGTTCTTATCAAAATTACACTTTATAATTGTTATTTAAAATTATTTAACTTTCAAATATGTATGTGATTAAAAGTGTTAGGTAGAATTCGATTGTTTGAAAATGTCAAACAACTAACATAATTCATACTATTTTTGTTTAGATTTAAAATGAATTTAAATTTGAAATAAAAATGATCTTGAAGTAGAAGTAAATCTTAAGCTATTAATAAATTTATAAAATTTATAATTTTATATTATCATGGGTTGGGTTGGGTCGGTTGAATATAGTAGACCCAAGTAAACGAACCAACTCAATTAGATTAGAAAAAAATGAACTCAATCTAACCCAAATTAATTTTCAACCTAGCCCAAACTACATAGGTTGGGTTTGGATTGTTCTGAGTTTTTCAAGTTATTGATTCTTTGAACATTCTTAATTTGAATAACTTTCCCAAAACTCATAAATTTCAATACAAATTTAGATCTAATGTCATGTTTCTTTGAAATTCAACTAATTTTGTTATTTGTGCATGTTTTATAATTCATTGAATTCATAAGAAAAGACTTTTTAAATGATCTTTAGAGCAAAAAAATTATCAATTGATAAATATAGCCACATTCTTCAAATTTAAAGTTAATATTGCAACACTAGGTTTAATTTGATTAAATTGAAATTTTAGTGTGAAAATTGATACAACTTAGATAAGTTTATGGGTGCATAATGAGAGCTATACACGAGTTGGGTTGGGTCCGTTTATGGAGCATTTTAAGACCAACGCGAAATTTCGGTTGGTTTGGTTGGCTACCAAAATGACAGAGATTTAGGATTGTAACCAAACCTTTATAATTTCGAGTTGGGTCGAGCTATTGGGTGTGTGAAGCTTGAACTCGTGTGAACGGCGACTGAGGTGGCGAGGTTGATGGACGAAGACAGCCCTGGGTAAAACTTGATATTTTCCCAACATTTTACTTGTTTTTTTTCCCCTCCAAAAGTACCTACAGAGAAAGTATATACCTTTACACGATCATGAAGCAGTAATTTACTTTTTCTCTAGGTACATTTATAAAAACGTTATTTCAGTGTTTCTTAAAAGTATCTTCAAATTGTTTTTAGCATTTTTAAGAACACTTGTAGCCTTGTAACTGAATATTATAAAGAAACTTGACTTTTGTTTTTGATACCTAAATTTCAAATTTAGTCGTTAACACCATTTTTTATGATTGTCTATTTAGTTCTATCAGTTTTAGAAAGTTTTATTACCCTTTCGTATTCTCATTTGATTTTAATATATTGTTTTTAATTTTATTTATTTTTTTCTTTTTATTTTTAATTCAACAATTAGACTATTGAGAGATCAAACTATAACTTTTACTATAGTAGTAGATATCTTACATACTAAACTATGTTTATATTGGCATAATTTTATTTGGTTCACATGCTCTATTGTGTCAGTGACACCCATTTAAAAAGATCATACTAAATCAATCACTTGTCCCAGTCAATATGCCAGGTCAATTCTAACAAATATGATCAGAAGTGAAACTACAAAGATAGCAACTAAAACTTTCTATAGTTGAAAAGATATATTATTTTTGTTTCTGTGATGAAATTAAAAATATATAGTTGTAAAAAATTAAAATATAAAAACCCTTTTTAGTTCCGAAACTATTATTAAAATAAAAAAAATAAAAATTTAAAACTCAAAATTATTGGAGGAGGCGACAAAAATGTGCTTGGTAGTATAAGATAAAAATGGTAAAAACACACTAAATTTATATATAAGGATTATTATGGGACGTAATTTTCTAACCAAAATTCAACAAGAGGCGTGATTCAATAATTTTTCCAACCCTCGTGTGAAATTTAAACAACACAAATAGTATTTGTTGTTAGAGTGAATTGTAGAGTCTAATATGCCACGTATGTTTGTTCATATATTGGTGTTGTTCCATATGATATAATTGAAGATTGGATTTCCAGGTGAGGATCGAAGCCGACTGAAGAAAACTGGATTTTCTTGCCATTCGGATTTGCACTCGAAAGTGTGTTTGACGTATCAGCCAGTTAGGATGAATAACAGTGCGCTTGAAATTTACATATCAAATTGGAACCAAAGTGAAGAAAGTTTAGGTACAATATGGGTTCATCCATACGCAAGGCAAGAGGACAAGATTACATTGAGAGATGTGAGTCCAGTACACATAATAATCCAACAAAACAACACCTTAATACCCACTTGTGAATTTGTCCATCACATTCCAGTCCTTGTCTTCTCCACCGGCGGCTTCACGGGGAACCTCTTCCATGAGTTCGACGAGATCATTATCCCTTTGTTCATCACTTGCTACCACTTCCGAAGTCGCGTCCAATTTGTGATTACGGATCATAAACCTTGGTGGGTCCGAAAATACAACCGAATTCTGTCGCACTTATCTGGTTACGATGTTATAAACCCAACCGAAGATGGAGGCGTTCACTGCTTCAGTGGAGGTGTCATAGGGCTGAAGTTTCACGACATTTTATCCTTAAATTACACAGACATTCCAGGAGGTTATTCCATGCGAGACTTCCGACATTTTCTGAGGCAAACGTACAAGTTAGATGTGGAAAACGTAGTGAGGACGGAATTAATGGGTGGAAAGAAGCCGGTGCTAATACTGATATCTCGTCAAAAATCAAGGAGGTTTGTGAACGAAGAGGAAATGGTTGAAATGATGAAGGAAATTGGGTTCAAAGTGATCACCACAACGCCTCACAGAATGTCGAATTTGGACAAGTTCTCGTCAGTCGTGAACTCGTGCAGTGTGATGGTTGGCTCGCATGGCGCTGGTCTGACGAACCAGCTATTCTTGGGTGCGGGGGCGGTGGTGGTGCAGGTGGTGCCCTTAGGGCTCGACTGGCCTTCGTCGTTTTTCTTTGGCCATCCGGCGGCTCGCATGGGGCTCCATTATTTGGAATACAAGGTGGAGCCGAAGGAGAGTTCCCTATGGGAAACCTATGGCCCCGATCATCCTGTTATTAAAGATCCTCAGTCCATCTTTGCCAAGGGTTACTTTGCTAGTAGGGCCATCTATATAGATGGACAGAACTTGAAGATAAATGTCACCAGGTTCCGGGACATTTTGATTCAAGCCAAGAAGCTTGTTGGACAGAAAAAGTTAGATTGAAGACAAAATTTGTTTTTTTATCAAATCTTTTTTCTTTGTAAACAACACTCCCAACACAATAAAATAAACAGATTAGGTTTGAACGGTGGTGTAAAATTGGAGGTCGCAAATTTTAAATAACAACCGTAAATTATTAGTTATAATAAATTGAGATAAAGGGAAATTCACCAAAAGTGAGCTACGCCTAATTAATTTTCTACTACCCATCACGAAATTTGATATGTGATGAGTGGAAGATGTTTAAAATATATGATTACAAGCATCGTGATACTATCTAGCTCAATCTTTTCTCTCTTGAAAAACGCTTAGAAAACACTTTCGCTAGGACTCATAGTTTTATGGCATCTTATGTTTTGTTACAAAACATGATGAAAAAGACATGGTTTATTGAAACTTAATGGTCATGTACGACATTATTGCACTTTGTTCCGTAGCATGAATAATGTGTTGAAAATTGTACTCTCTTGCAAGGGCAACAACACAGTGTACTTAAAAGGTTTTTTGGTGTCCATTACCTAAACCAGTGTGTTCATATCCCTGATTTTTTTCGATATATCCAGAAATTCAGGGCATGGATATAGATATTTAGGGTAAATTCGTTTTTACCTTCTATCGGCCATAAATCACCGATATTTTGAGATACCAAAAGACGTTTTAATAAAATGGATTGTCGAGTTGGTGATGCGCTCGTGTTTAGATATGTGTTGTCTTCTGGTATATGCTCTTAAAGCGATGTTTTCATACCAAATATAACTAAAAATGAAGATAAATCATGCTCAAGTAAGGGTAGATCTACGTCAAGCACAGAGGAGGACTTTAAAAGATTTGTTTATGTATATATAAGTTACAGGAAATGAACAAAAATATTATTTGTTTTATTGACAATGATGCGTTGGTTTTACGGCTTCGTGACCCCTCTTGGTGTTAGTTTGAGTCTGAAAATGTGCGTCTAATTTTCTTTTATTTCATTTTTCTACGGCCCTTTTTCCCACGTCTGCGTCTCTTCCTCCCCTCTTTTTAAAGTCATTTTAGGCTTTATTGGCAATCATTTCAACTACATTTTTATTTCATTTTCTCTCCCTCTCTTGAGTTAGAATACTAAAATGAGATATATTAATTTGATTATTTTAAAATTAAAAAAATTATTAGATGGGCATAGTCCTAATTGACTGTTATATTAAATTGAATTTTAGGTTGTGTACCATACCTAGGGAATAAAAAAAATAGCGGACATTTAGAGAATTCTCGTTTTTTTCCTCAATCAACCCATAAAATGGTTTAGTTTCAACAACCAACAAACTAAAGTTTATAGATAACTGACAAATATTTTTATGCATCTTTACATAGGCTTAATTATACAAAATACTTTCATACTTTGTACTTTGTTTAGAAAATACCTATATTCTTTCAAAAGTTTCAATAATACCTCTCATCTTTTGCTAAACATTTCAAAAAATATTATTTTAAAAAAATTTCGTTGGATGTGTTTTGACATGACTGCTAATATTATGAATTACATGGATACAAAGCAGCCTACGTGACAATTTAAATGAAAAAACACAATGTTCCATTTGTTTTCAAGTGCATTCTAAATGTTGATGATTTCATTTTTTTAAAGTGTTTATTAAATTTATTAATTCAAATCAATCGTAAAATGTTCATTTTTACACTTAAGCTGCCACATAGGTTGTTTTGTATCTATGTAATCCATATATTAGCAGTCATGTCAACTTTTTTTTGTCAAACATCCAATAATTTTTTTCAAGGGTATTATTGAAACTTTTAAAAGAATAAAGGTACTTTTGAAATAAAGTACAAAGTATAGGAGTATTTTGTATAATTAAGCCTTTTTACATATAGTGCCCCCCAAACAAAATTCTTGGATTTGCCCCTGTGCTCAAGTATAAGCAATCGTACAAGTAATACTAGAGTATTATAGGATATCGATTCACAAGGAATTAAGACAGGATTAGATTCAATCCTTATACTTAATTTGACTCTTCCACACAAAAAGGTATCTACGAGATGCAGTGTTGTCGTTTAGAGAAAGGGGGAGGAGATAATTGATTGGGTGAAGGATTGTATACTTAAACAGCATGCAAGGGCGTTTAAAAACAATAAGAAATAAAAGAGGGTAGTTAATGACTTTTAGACATGCAATGCGATATGATGCTACAGCTTCTTCTAGAAAATTGACACTCTAACTGTAAACCGGATATCTCTGTATAGTCGCTCTTTCAAGCAGCCTATACTCTAGGTCACACTTGATTTATGTCTAACCTTAGGTCTAAACATTAAAGAACAGACTCCACTTAGTTTTACAGCTTCAACACTATGTTTAGTGCATCTGTAGGAAGGAAAATAAATCATCTCACTGCTACATTTTTTGAACAAGGTCAATTAATTCTATACCTATCAGTACACGACTAGCTAGCACTTTGAGACCAACTGCTAATTAGGAGAAAAACGTTTAAACACTTAGACAACTCAAGGAAACAGGTGAAATATTTTCATTCACTAAAAAAAAGTCACAACAACGCTAACAATACATGGATGTTGTCATTAACTACCCAAATGTGTATTTAGCTACTATTTATAATGCAAGGAAATATAGTCTTCAAATTAAAAAGTTTGTAGACTAAATAATAACAAAGATAAAGACAACTAACTTGAGTAAAGGAGCTACAGAATAAAAACCTAAGAGGCCCTGAAATAGCTTCTCAGCTTGTTTCTCATCAGGTGTTGTCGAGAAAATCCTTCTTTTCTTTTCTAGGTTCCATCTTTTTGGTGTCTTGCCCTAGAACTGTGTGTCTTTTGCCTTAAATAATGAATGTGAAATGACTTAGAGCTCCCTCATGAAGTCCCACATGCAAAGAGGAGATGAATTACGCCTTATTCAGACATCGCATGCACCATACAAACTTTGCAATCTGTACATTGGAAAACTCTAGAGAATATTTTGTTTGCCATATTGTTAGATCATTGTGCTTAGAAGAATGCTATCGCTTGGTACTACTTCTTTCACTTGCATCAGAATTGTTTCACCTCCTACCATCCATAATTCCGAACCCGAAATTCAATAACACTTATATAATTCAATAAAACAACATCTCAAGAAGAAAAATTGGCAACAATAGAGTACTCAAAACTTAACTTATGCTTTTCTTGAACTAATGTGATCGGATATACATACATTAACCCAATTTAGAGCTATAATAATCGTTTTTTGGAGAGTTATCACATATCCAAGCTTGAATCTTTCCTTGCCCTCAAGCAAAACAAACAATAAAACAATAAAACAACCAATTACGAAAACCATGGCTAGTAAGTATTGCGACCACGTAAAGATAGTTTTCTTAGCTCTTCACACAGTTCTAATGCGCTACTACCTGGGCACTTTAGTAACTTATCCTCCAGTTGGCTTTCGTTAAGACTCCCAACTAAGTCTTAGGCGGTACTCTACTCCCTGTTTCCCCTATCTTAAAACTTCAACTTCCAGTGCTTAATTATTCAATTCTATCATTGACTTTTGTTTTCTCAAGACTCTTTAACTTTATGAACAAAAGTGTACATGTACTAGAATTTAAATGACTTTCAATGAATTTTCTTCTTTTTTTTTATAAAGAGGTTGAGGGTAATGCATCACCTTCATTTTGGCTTGCCCTACTAAGCATCCAACTACAAGAAACACAACAAACCTATCTCTTTTTCCCCTTCCTTTATTTATATTTTTATCCTTTTATTTTTTATTGTTTTAGGGAAATTTATTGGCATTATAAGACAGTATAGTACATTATTACTAAAGCTCCAAATAATAAATACCACTCCTAGGCTTGAAGTTATCAATGCCCTCATTGATGACTAGGAGGGAGAGAGAAGCGGGGCATGACTAGTACATAGTGAGCAGTATACTGGGAACATTGCTAGAGAAATCACAACTTAAAAAGAAATATTGTAAAGGTGGCTCTATCGGCTACACAACTATTAAGGAATTAATAGCAAAGTGAAAAATACAGCTGTGGCTAATTGGGCAAACTCAAAGATGGCAACCTAGAGATAAACTTTTAAAGGCGGCTAGATGTGGGCTCAATTTGAGTTGTTGAGAGAAATGTCATCCTTGAAACTATCCAAACACGAAGACACTAGCAAGATTGTACAATAGTTGAGTCCACTTACTAGGCAAGCAATTTACTAGAGAAATATATTTTATTTTAGTTTTATTTTTTGATTTTTTTTATTAAAAAAATCTAAGATAAACTAGAGACAAGAAGAACAAATATATTATAAACAGTCGACAAAAACACTACAACACTTAATAGTAGGATGACTACAAGCGAAGTTGAGACAAACAACCAGCTTTTAGACGAAATAAAAGGTGCAACAAATGAAAGATTATATGTAAGTGCAAATGAGAGAGAGATCGAAAGAGAGGCTTCCCTGAAGCAATTGGTGGTCTTTAGCATTAAACTCTAGCGCATTCTTAGTTTTACGTGGAGAGAGCGATGACAGCAACGACATATGTGCATTCTTCAACTAAAAGGTTTGGTGCCACACTTGATCCCGCCTTTTCATATACTTCAATATGCGCTTCTGCCGCTTTGCTATCTTTTTAACTTTGGCGCAGGGCAGCTCCAACATTGTAGCAAAAGCTTTAGTGTAGGCAGCGACAATGTCATCTAAGTTCGTGGATTGTGTAAGAGCATCGGTAGTGGATTCCTTAGGCGGTGGTTGAACATCTCTTATAGAGGCATGCGCGTCAACTCCTCTCTAGATTTGGATGATCATTTGCAAGTTCATTTCAACTTTTTTAGATAGAAGATGATTTCTATCCTCTAGAGGAATACTTGCTTGGAGGCAAAGATCATAGATGGGAAGAGGGAAGAAAATCTTTCCTGCGCGCGTTCGCTCACAACTTCGAATTTCTACCTCTATCAATTTTTCAATGTCAACACAATTCCTTTGAGAATGGCGTAAATGAGCATAGTTCTATCATAGGAGATTGAGGAGTCATGAGTGGTTGGCAGATTGCAATTCTTCAGGAAATACAACCAGAAAGTGACCTTCGACATTATATTCAAGAAAGGAGAGAGTACACACCCAGCTTCGAGATTTTTCATTTAGCAGAATCTGTTCCAATCGTTGCCAGAGAAAAATCCAAGTCTTCCTGTTTAGAGGAAGCACATAAGCGGTTGCCTTTAAGGTTTCTAAGGGAGTAAAGCCATAAAAGTTGTTGATCACTTCGGTAGAGAACTTTATCATCTTTCCACGAACAAGCACAAATGTTTGCCCCTTCGAAGTGATGTTGGCATAAAACTCTCTTGCCAACTAGGCAAACCCATACTATGGTTTGCCGCATAACTGCTTCCAAATATTAATGCGAATGACTTCTACAATGTAAGCTAACACTTCAAAGTTGGCTAGTAATATTCTCTTTTCAGCGACCAATTTATTGCTTTTCAGTGTTGTTCCCTCTTTTTTCAGCAACATGGTTTACGTAGCGTGTGAACTTGTGTGTTTTCTCTTCAACGATCTGCTTTCCTCATTCCTTTCTTTCTTTCTTCTTTTTTTCACTAGACTCTTCTTCTGAACTCGTTTGTCCTTTCTTTGACTTCAATTTTCTCTTTTTCAATGTGGATAGAGGAATGCCTGCCTTAAACAATGGGGTGGATGATGCTGCAGCTTTGTTGCGTGTGTGTGATGAATGATAAAAACACACAAAGCAATGTGCAAGTGTACAGAGTTTGCATAAAGTGATAAGTATTTATATTGTCTCCACAGAGATTACTAATAAATTTTAAACTATCTTGACTTAACTTCTTAGTGAATTCAAAGAATAACAAAAGACAATTATTTTGTGAATTTTTATTCTAATGCTGGATGAAATTAAATGATAGAATAAAAAGAATGGTTTTGTGATTGAAATGATGAGAATGAATGGGTTGTATTAAGGCAACATGCTATTTCTCTCAAGCAGAATGCTGAAGAAAAAGAATTGCAGGATCAAATCACATAAAAATAGTCTCAGAATCCTCCCAGATCTCATAGTTATCTTAAGTTAATTCTCATTAACCTATATGAGTTAAGCCTGTTATTTTTGTACATTAGGTGAGTGATTATCTCTAACCTCCTCACTTAGCCAACACTAACTTATTTTAGAGGCTAATATGTTTTAAAAGTAATCTACTCCTCGTATTTTATCTTATAATATAGAGAAACTATTTATGTGTGTTGGCTAGGGAGGAATAAACATTAAACAATATGAAACACTTATAAAACAATTCAATTCACAAACTTTACTTCAAATCCTAAATCAGTTCAACATCTCCCTTAATCCACACCCAAAGGTGATTAGTTCATGCTAAGATAAATAAGAGACAGTAACAAATAATCATAAATGGTAAACGAGTTCATGGTGAAGTAAAATCCTATAGAGTTGTAGAAATCAGTCTCTCCATGAATTTGGTAGATAGGATTGATTGTTATGCTTCAACCTTCACGAAGTCTTTAGCCTTCCACAAGCTCTTCTCTATGGGAATTCAAGATCAGCAGCAGCGATAAAAGTGACTCGGCAAAAAAGACTAAAAAATTCTAAAAACTCTCTAAAGAAAAGCGAACTCATTGAACTCTTTTAATTGGCGGCCTTTTCCATTTATAAGCTTTTCATTGTGATTAGGAAACCTATTAAGTTAAATTGCCCACATGGCTCGCATCCAATGGTTGATTAATTTCGCAAAAGCAATATTTGTTTCTATATTTGAATTTTTGTTATTTTCGCTCGGATTTCTCTGTGTCCGTTTTACTCCAAAATTGCTTGATCAATAATTTTGCAAAAAGAATGTTCATCATTGTCTTGCTAAACAAAATATCCCGACTCAGTAGTAATTGACCTTAAATTTCTTCTATTTCATTTAAATGCTGGCATAAATAGAATGATGCAACAATATGAAGGTCTCAAAATTCCTATATGCAAAACAAAGATAAATCAAACAATTATTTCATAATCCAAAGATAGTTTACTTCAATAAAGGAATGACATCAAGCCTAAAAGACTCCTAATAACTCTCTTCTGGAGAGTTATCAAATCTCAAAACTCAAACTATTGCTCGTCCTTGAGTAATGCTTTAGACTTCTGATAGATTGAAAAGATTGCTTTAGCAACCAAAATCCTGTAGCAGAATTAGACATGTTGGGTATGTATCTCCTAAAACTCAGATGGCTTGTAAACATATTCTATTTTCAATAAAGTCGTTATTGAAGTTATTTCGTAAAGTTGTTATTGAATCTTTTATAACTCTATAAATCCAATAAACTAAGAACCCATGGCTATAACATGAATACTTAGACTTTATGTGGAGACAT
>JAOANK020551530.1:0-24873 GCA_026257165.2 Telfairia occidentalis
ATATTTATATTGATCATTACCATAAAGAAGAGGACTCAAGCAAGTAAGCAGAAGATTTATTCTTTTTATAATTCATATAATGTGGATACAAAAAAATAATAATAATAAAACTTATAGTTTACAACAACAACAACCACATTATCTTAGAATGACCCATCTAAAATTATCCCTTTTCAACATACAAACCATCTTGAATCCTTTAATATCTTGCTTATTATGGATCCAGAAAACATATTTTTTTTCTTATATCTATGACATGCAGCACATTATTCATCATCACTTCTTTACCTGATGTGAATTCTAGAATTACCTTTCTAGTTCATATCACAGATATAAACAAACCAGCATGCCCGCACAATATGGAAAAAAGACAACTAATCAACTAATCAAACAATTACCAAATCCCCACTTTTGCCCAAAAAACCAACCCACATGAAGAAAAAGAAGAAAATAAAATTAACTTAAACAAAACAATCAATATGGAAAAAAGACAATGCAAAGTAAGAAACAAAATAGGCTACAAAAGAACTAACTATTTGTTCAGCCAATCTTGGGGTGGGAAAAAAAAGCTCAAAACTTGCTTCATCACAAGGAAAATGAAAAACCCAATAGATCAAAGACATTAAAATAGCCATAAACTAACCAAAATCAAAATAAGAAATTAAAACGGAGGTGAGCGGCGGAGGAGCACACTGAGGAGGTGAGAGGCGGTGGCAGAAGGAGGGGAAACAAAGCCCAATAGTGTTCGTGCGTGGGAGAGAGAGAACGATGACGAAAGGAGGTCAGAGAGGCGGCGGACGGAAGGAGCTGAGGGAGAAGTGAGGGTGTCTACAACCACCCTTGGGTGTAGGAGAGAGAAAAATGAAAATAGGAAAGAAACTAAAGTTTTTTTAACAGAACTTTTCATGTCGGACGGAAGAACTTTTCATGTAGGACTATTTAATGACGGGCATTGCCCGACATAAAAAATGAAAAAAGTAAAGTTTTTTTTAATCAAACTTTTCTTGTCGGACCCAAAATCTCACTTTTAATGACGGGCATTGCCCGACATTAAAAGTGAAAAAAGGTGCGACTTATAATGTCGGGCATTGCCCAACATTAAAAGTGGAAATCTTTTTGTCTGACATTAAAAGTACAGGTGTTTGTCTTTTGACCGACATTAAAAGCATTATTTGTACTAGTGAATATTATACAAGCTATGAGGCTTTAAGGCATAAATCCCAACAAAACCAGCGTACGATGCTTCTCCATACGAAGTTGGTGATCTGGTTCTCAGTGACTGTGGCTAGGAACTCAGCCTCCGCTCACTTGGTGAAATAGTTATTGCGACCATGACAAACTTAGTCTACCCTTTCCTGGTTGGTAGGAATCCAATGAGGTTGATCCCCTCAGTGAGTGAATGGCTAGGGTTCTGTTAGTGGCGTTTGAGGTTTTGGGAGTTGTTTGAGTTGGGAGTCAATGCATTAGCAGCTATCACATCGTCGAATGAAGTCCTTGGCATTAGTTCTCAAAGTAGGCTAGTAATGACCTTGCCGAATTATTTTCGCCACTAGGGACCAAGCACCAAAGTGATTACCATATATGTCTTTATTCACTTCGCGAAGGATGTAGTATGCCTCATTTGGGTCGAGACAACGCAAGAGAGGTAAGAAGTATCCCCATTTATATAAGACACAGTCCTTCATGACGTAATGGGCAACTTTATAGGTGAACGCCCAAACTTTGCATTGGTCTTGTTGGGAATTCCCTTATAGGAGCTCCTTGATTGGATTCATCCAACATGGTAGGCGTATCTTTATAGCAGTCACAACAGGCTTGTTCGTGGTGGGCTACATCAGGATCTCTACAAGGACAATGTGTCTCAGCTTGGTTTTGTAAGTGGAGGCCAACTTGGCTAGTGCATCGGCATTTGTATTCTAAGAGTAGGGGATTTGTAGGATTACGAACTTCTCAAACTTGGCTTGCAGCTCTTGCACTTGGGTTAAGTAGTCTAGCATTCGGTCGTCATGGGCTTGGTAATCAGACGTCGCTTGACAGACGATCAATTGGAAATCGCTGAGTATGGACAAGTCAGTGACCCTTAACGCTAGGACCAACTAGAGCACTGCTAGAAGAGCCTCATACTCAGCTTCGTTGTTGGAGGCCAAGAAGTTAAACCGAGAGGTGTACTCAAAGTGGACATTATTTAAGGTGATTAGGAAGATGTCAGTCCTGCTAACTTTCCTATTTGAAGCTTCGTCGACATAGTGTCCATGGCTCCTCAAATTGGGGGTCCATGCCAATGTCAGTTCGGCTATGAAGTCGGTGATGACTTGCCCCTTAATGGTGGTACGAGGTTTGAGCTGAATATCATACTCGCTAAGTTCGATCACCCATTTGATTAGTTGGTCAAATCCTTTTCGCTTGTGAAACACTTGCTTCAAGGGAAAACTAGTAAGGACTGTCACTTAACGCACCTAGAAATATGGGTGGAGTCTTCATGCCGAAGTTACAAGGGCGAATGCCAGCTTCTTCAAGTCAAGATAGCGTGTCTCAGCCTCCATTATCGCCTTCCTCGTGTAATAGATTAAAGATTGTCGGCCTCCGTCCTCTTTTGATAGCAACAAGCTAACAACAGTTTATAACAGAATTAATATAGGAGGAGGGTGTCCTCTAGCATGGGTTCATGAGAAGTGGTGTTGAGATGAGGTATTCAGTGAGTTTTAGGAATGCCCCCTCGCACTTTGTTGTCTACTCAAATTGAGCTCGCCAGCGTAGGATCTTGAAGAAGGGGAGGCATCTATTATTGGCCCAGAATACAAACCTGCTGAAGACAGCCACCATCCGTTTAGGCACTACAAGTGCTTCAGGTGTTTTGGGGCCTCCATGTTGAGGATGGCCTTGATCCTGTCGGGGTTGGCATCTATCCCCGTTGATGGACTAGAAAACCCAAATTTTTTCCTGAAGATATGTTGAAAGCACATTTGCTTTGGTTCACCTTCATTTGAAAATCGTGAGCACATTGAAGTCTTTGGATAGGCCAGCTATGTGCTAATCTGAGGTCTTACTCTTCACCAACATGTCATCGATGTAGACCTCAATGTTACAACCGATCTGGTCTGTGAACATCATGTTCACCATCCTCTTGTAGGTGGCTCGACATTCTTCAAGCCAAACGACATGACCTTGTATTAATACAGGCCTTGGTCAGTGACAAAGGCAGTGTATTCTCAATCTGGCATGTGCATGCACACTTGGTTGTAGCTGGAGTATACATCCATGAGCAAGAGGATCTTGTGCCCGATAGTAACGTCTACCAGTTGGTTAATCCGAGGTAGGGAAAATTCATCCTTCAGGCAAGCCTTATTCAAGCTCATGAAATCGATACACACTCACCATTTGTTGGTGGCCTTCTTGATGAGGATGATATTCGAGAGCCACTAGGAATAATGGATCGCACTGATGAAGCCAACATTGATGAGCTTCTTTACTTATTCAAAAATTACAGCACTCCTTGTCGTATCAACGAGGCGGCGCTTTTGTTTAACAAGCTTGAATTATGGATCGATGTTCAACCAGTGGACCATGATGTTTGGATTTATTCCTGACATGTTATCGTGGGACCAAGAAAAAACATCGACATTGGCCTTTAAGAAATTGATCAAAGTTGTTCTTCTTTTTGGCTCTCATCTAGGTGTTGATCTGCTTTTTTTTGCCCTTCTCACCAATAGATATGGTTTCAAACTCCTCTACAGAAGAATTCTATTTCTCTAGCTCGTGTGTCGGCACAGGCATTGGCTCGTTGTTGCAATGGACTGCGTTTATTATGGGAGTGCCTTTAAGAGATAGCAAGTAGCACTTTCTTGAGACGCGTTGCTTACCTCATACGATGCCTACCCCATTAGGTGTAGGGTACTTCATCATCTGGTGGTAGGTGGATGGTATTGCCTGGAGAGCATGGATGGTCGGCAACCCGAGGATGACATTGTAGACCAAGGTCTCATTGACCACCCTGAATTCTACAATGTGAATGATTTTAGTGGAGACTTCATCAACTAAGATGGAGAGCTCGACACATTCTTTTGGTGTGATTCGTTCACTAGAGAAGCCAATGAGGGGGGCAGACATGGTTTCAACTAACTCCTTCCCCAATCCAAAGTTGCATAGGTGGCGAAAGAGAGGATATTCGTTGACGCACTGCATCTACCAAAATGCGGTGGACTTTGATGTGGTCCATCTCCGCCTGGATGACCAAGGTGTCGTTATGAGGTGCCAAGCACCTTTTTGCATCGTTGCTGGTTAAGGTGATCTCAGTAGGTGGAGATGACATTCTTGGCTAGACAAACTTCATGCCTGGCTTCCCTAGCGAGGGCTTTCCTTTTGTTGCCAGAGTGGATGCCATAAGGGTCGCCGAATATGGTGAGAATCTCTTTGTTGATAGATCTTTTTTGAGGACCTCGATCTTTCTCGGTCATCACTATCGACCTGAGTTATAGTTGAGGTCGTACCCCGTTTGTGGACATATTCTTTCAAGTGACCACTTTGGATCAAGGTTTCAATCTTCTCTCTGAGGTCTCAGCAGTCAGTCGTGTTGTGGTCATGGTCTTTGTGGAAGTGGCAGTATTTGCTGTGGTCCCTTTGATTTGACCCCTTGCAGAGCTTGTTGGGTCGGTTGAGCAATCCCATGTCTTCTACGGCCGTCAAGATTTTGTTCACTAGAATGGTGGTGGGAGTGTATTTTTCAAATTTAGGCATCCGAGAGGGGGACCGATCTCTATCCTATTCATTGCAGCAATAGTCCTTTGGGAATTTGTAGGATCGTATGGCAACACTAGAAGGGGGGTGAATATGGTTGCTTAAAAAAATTAAAACTTTTTCTATCAATTTGGACAGAAATAATATAATTGAAACTTATCTAAATAGCACCCTAAAAATAATAAAAAAAATATAAAACTATTTAACTAAGTGTGCATTCTAATTAACAAAGTAATTCAGCAGAAATTTAAAAAGTATAGAGAGAAGAATGATACCGAAAATTTTATAGTGGTTCAGAAATTCCTACTCCACTCCACTCCCTAAGACTCCTTCTTGGGTATTATACTGCAACAACTCTCTTCGGGGTGAGAACCAAACTTGTTGATTACTCTTTTTACGAGTGCAAGAGTAAACCCTCTACCGATCCTTTTGCAGGTTTATGATCCAATCTATACCGATCTTTTGACCTAGTTCAAGATCAAACCACTATCGATCCTTTTAACGGGGCCAGGATCAAACCACTACAAATCCTTTTTCGAGTTCAGGATTAAACCACTCTCACAATCCCAAGGTGTTCCCACACCTTATTACAAAAACCCAATTTAAAGTAATGAAATTTGAAACCCACAAAATGAAAAACTCTCACAAGAGTAGATACACAATTTGCACTCAAAATAATAATCTAATATCTCAAAAACATCTCTAACATAATAGAATAAATTGAAGCTTTGAAAAGATCAACAATGGAGGCTTAAGAGAGAAAAAGTCAGCAAGAATGGGTTATCTTGGAGAAAAAAGTTTGCTGAAATTTATAGGATAATTTTGGATTAAAAGAATATCAAAACTGGAATTAATTTGGCCATTAGATCTAGGTTAAGAGGATGAATGGTTGTGATTAAAAAGATGGAAAAAGAAAGCATAACGGCTAGTTTTTTTGAAAAAAAATTGAAAGAAAATGGAAGCATAAAAGTGTTTGGTAGGACTCAAACTCGTGCTGGAACGACGGTGAACATTTTCGTCCCGCGCGTGTCAAGGTTTCTAATTTTCCCTCAATTTTCTTTTGATAATAACTTATTCATCTAACATTCGATTTGAGCGATTCAAAATATGTTGGACTCGTCTTTTCAAGCTCTACGCTGTGAACACTTAAAAACACTAATCATCAATAAATTTCAATTGTTTGTTATCATAAATACATATAGTATGATTGAAGCTCATAAAGCTAACAGAGTCGTTAGTCATTGACCACAATCCTTCTTTTCGAATGGGTTGGAATTAGTTTCTGTCTCTCAACTGGATTACTCTAGGCCCTAGCGAAGATGTGTTCTTTGAAGATCATGTACTTGTTTGATCGGTTAAGGCATCAACGAGCATCTTGGGCAGCCTCTTAGAGAGAGAGAAGACCAGGCCCTTGTATATTACTCCATGGTGGAAGTCGATCATGACGACTTCAGTCTTAGTAATCAAGCACTTTCATGACCTTCTTCTTGAACCAAGTGACACACCTTCTAAGTGTCTCCCAGGGGTCTACTTTAATGTCATCAAGTGAGCTGCTGGGCATCAATTGTCATGGCTGGACAAGAACTGATCCACGAAGGAGGCGATGAGATGCCCTTTAGTTGTCGAAACCACACTGGATGGCGTCCAAGATGTTGAATAGATCTGTGAAGGAGAGGTAAGTCTCCACTTGCTCGACCGGGTCACCAGTCCCATCATATGGTTTCATTGTCAGGTCTTTAAACTTCTCAGGGACCTTGGCTTCCATGATCTCGAGGGTGAATGGTGGAGTGACTACCTCGAGGGGTTTGGACTTCTCGGCTTCAACGGTATTGCCATACTACTTAAAGTCCCTGAGCTTACTCTTCAACACCCTCACTATTTGGATTGTAATTTGTTCTTTTTCGATCTTCAGTTTGGGGCTGCAGAGACCTCCTCACTAGGTGGGTAACTTGTAGACTTACTGGTAGTCGTTTTGTTAAGCATGTCTCGTAGGTCACGGGGTTGGGTGTTGAACTGCAGCTAACTGTCAGTCTAAGATTTTTTGGAGTACCAAACCGAGTGGCTTTCGTCAGCCAAGATTGTGTTGCCTTTGTCCTGTGTAGCCTCGCTCTAGTCAACATCTTTCCCCTTTGCAGGGTCCCTTATCAGTAAGGGGTCGCGACTGCTTCCATCTGGGGTCGTTTAGTGGCCTTTAGCATATCGGCTATTTAAAGCAACTGACTTTGTATTTCCTGCATCTGGGTCAGTAGTACAGTTACTTTGTTGTTGTTGGCAGCTTTGTTATAACTTCTCCCTTATCGTCGACCGTTGTGTCTTTAGGAGGTCAGCCTCGAGGCTTCAAAATTGAGCGAGTAGGAGGCTTGGTGGGCCCCCCAAGCAGATGGCTCGACTAGCCCTATTGATTTTAGCCTAAAGTGAGCGATCAACGTCGCTCGTCATTACTTAAGTGTTCTAAATAATTAGGTTTGCTGTTAACCATGTTTTCTCAATTGTGGTTTGTTCTGGAAATGAAATAATTTACCTTATCATTCCCACAGACGATGCCAAATGTTGTTGCATAGAATTTCTCTCCTCAGGATTTTTCTGTTGGGGTGAGCTGAAGTGGAAAGTATGACCTACAAAAGGATCTTGACATGTGTGGGCTATGACCTACAAAAGGATCTAGTCTCGGTGTGGGGCCATGCCTGTATACTTCGCCGCTCAAGTTAGTAATGGTTCAGTTCGATTTTAGAGAGTTTTGCTAAGGAATGGGCACTTACCTTTGACTGAAGTGCATTGGCGCATTTATACCTTCTGTGTTATGCGAAGTGAGGGGAGAGATTCTCCACTCCACTAAACTTCTTTCCATGATTTGGATTTGGTGAGAAAAAAAAAATATTCAGAAGATATTGAGGAAAATTTGCCTCCCTTATTTGATTGGAATTCTTTTTTATCAAATCCTTTTCCAAAAGGTTGCAAAATTCCTCAAACAAATTTCTTTTATGTTTATCCAAAGAAACTCTTCTCTTTAAAGTTCTTCTCCTCTTTTTTTTTCTTTGGCTTCTAATGTGTACAGTTTTTTGTTTTGATTTTGTAGATTGGCAACAATCTTCCTTTGTTCATATTATCGGCGCCATCACGAAAACTCCTATTATTATGTATTGCCCTCGACACAACACATTTTTTTTTTTAAAATTATGTTGGATAGCACCATTTTTTTTAATATATATGGTTGGTTGCTGCTAATTTTTCCTTTTTTCCTTTTTAGTTTACGACATTTTTTTTAAAAAGAATTTAGGGGGTTGCTGCACAAGGCAACCATAATTTTTGTTTTATTTTTTTTTTCCTTCAATTTTTTTTCTCTTCTGACATGTTTCCCCTTTCGTTTTTTTTTTGGGTACAAAGTATTCCCACTACAACTTCAGTTTTCATTCGTCATCCAAAAGGTACATACATATTCAAACTTTTCATTTTGAATGTGTTTATATTTTGTTATTATTAGTCTTGATGTTGCTATTATGATGCCTCTGTAATGCTACTCCGTTGTTATGATTTCTCTGTTTATGATGTTGCTATGATGCCCCTACATTTTTTTTTGTGTAATTAAAACCTATTTGCTAGCTATTATGATTTTTTTATTGTGAGTACCTACACCAATGGTCCCCAGGAGAATATCCACAAGGCCAATCACCTAACTTTTTAAGTTTCTAGTGATTGAGGAGGCAATATAGTGATGTCACTCACTATTAGGGCAATCACCTAATTTTGGTGATTTTGGAATCCTATGGCGGTGGCACCTGAAAAACATCCCACAAGGCCAATCACCTAACTTTTTAGTTTCTGGGGATTGAGGAGGCAATACAGTGATATCACTCCCTATTAGGCTAATCACCTAATTTTGGTGACTTTTGAATCCAATGGGGTGGTCACTTGAAGAACATCCCACAAGGCCAATCACCTAACTTTTTTAGTTCTAGTGATTGAGGAGGCAAAGTACTACAATGACATCACTCCCTATTAGGACAATCACCTAATTTTGGTGACTTTGGAATCCTACGGTGGTGGTCACCTGAAGAATTTCCTACAAGGTATCACCCATAATTGAATTAAATATCTTTGATTTGTACTATCGTGTTTCAATACTTGTGACTTTTTTTTTATGGAATGATTTTTTTCAATTTTATGGGATGATTTTTTTAAAAAAAATTATATTATGGAACGTTTTTTTTTAATTTTTTATGGAATGCTTTTTATTTTTTTATTTTTGTGGAATGATTATTTTTATGGACTAAACTTCAAGTTTCCCTTAAGCTGCCTACGTAGCTTTTAAGATTAGGGATCAAGTCATAACGTAGTTCATTTGTATTTTTTTTAAGAGGGTCGTTCATCTTTTAAACTCATGCGGACCAGGAGTAGCGTGCAGTTTAGGCTCTTGCAATAAAGAGCATTACATTTTATGCGTAATACTTCTTGAGAAACTTTCCGTTGTTCAGGCCAGTCTTAAGCCCATCTTTGTCAACTATCTTATATGCTCCATTCATGTAAACTTCTTTCACGACGTAGGGTCCATCCCATTTAGATGTAAATTTATTCCCTGTATGTTGAGTTATTTTAATATGGGGGATGCCATATCGACATATGAGATGACTGTGGATGAAATCTGCTACATTTTCTTCCTTCGCTTCTTTTCATGCAATAGCTTTAGCACATCTTGAGAAGTAATTTGTCCCTACAAGAATATAAAAATGTCCCGCCGATGATTTAGGTGTTCTAGGACCAACAAGATCAAGTCCCCAAGCTTCAAAAACCCATGAAGCTATAATCAGGGCAGTATTATTCACTTGATCTTATATTTCATTGTTACTTGCATGTTTAATGATACATTGAGGACAATGTACGCTTTAATTTTGGGGGGTGGGTAGTACTCTGTGAGTCCTAATTAGCTTAGGGCGATTTTGAGCTTAATTTTTTTGAGTTTTCTGACTTTGATATGTGTTGAACTGTTGTGGAATTCTTCTATGCATGTTGTTGATGAGAAGAGTTTGTGATATTGCTCTAACTGATCTATTGTGCGTGATTGTGGAAATGGGAGAGGATCATTTTTATCTGATTTATTTCAAATCCTTCTTGGAATTTCTTGTCTATTGAGCACGTCGCCCTCTTGTCCATGTTCTGAAGGTCTAGGGTGTCTTTAGGTAGATTGTTATCTTGAGGAAGTCTCTGGAAGGGTCGTTGTTCTATTTGAGTAATTCATATGTATGTCTGGTGTTTGTTGAATAAAAGGAAATAGGCAATGCAAAATGCGAAAAGAAAGTGAGTAAGCCTTGGCCCTTGAATAGATGCATTGCTCATAGTTGGATACTCAGTGCCTATGAAGTGGGGGTAAGCCAAAACAAAGGTGATTAATCTTGTATTAGTTTCCTTCCAAAAGAAAAGAAAGGGAAAAAGAGAAAAAGAAGTAGAAAAAGAAAAACAAAAGAGAAAAGTAGAAAAAGAAGAAAAGAAAGAAAAATAGAAAGAAAGAAGTGAATAAAACTCTAGGATGCACTTGTGTGGTTAAATGTTCCATTGGTTGAAGTAGGAGAGCCTCGGGACGTTTTTCTAAGGTCACCTCGGGCTTATAAGAACTAGGACTAGACGAGCTTGCACACACACGCGAGGGGTGAAGAGAATTGGCCTTGAAATCTCTCTGTGATAGAATGTGCTTGTAAGTTTCTATGTTTGCACCTACTAGTTTATTGGAGCATTGATGCTTGAGTTAATTGCATGCTTAGAGGAGTTTCACTTTACTTTTGTTGTTCTATTTTACTTTTGCTCGGGACTAGCAAAAAATTAAGTTTGAGAGTGTTTGATAGCACACGAAAATGTGCTATCCTTAGGCTTGATTTTAGCTAGTTTTGTTCGATAATTTCGGTGCTTTCACGTGTTTTTATGTTAATTTGTAGGTATCGAGCACAATTTGGTAAAATGATGAATTTAGGGTTGTTTGGGTCAAAAAACGGGCTTAAGAAGACTAATTTTGGCTAAGGAAAAAATTAGGCCAAAATACATGAAGACCCGAGGAGGCAGCGTCGAGACGCCATGCACAGGTGTTGAGATGCTAGAATGTGCTCGAAAATTGGAGTTGTGATAATCAGCATCGAGACGCTGATGAAATTCATGAAGGCAGCGTGCGTGCGCCCCTCTCACACAGCAGGCAACATTGAGCACAGCATGCCAATGCTCGTGCTCAACACTGCCCACCAACGCACATGCGCCCCACATACACGCTCCTCGCTAGCCACACGATCACGCTCCAGCATTGCAACGCCGAGTGTAATGCCCCGCTCAACGCCAACCTCCACACATGCTGGCCACCCTGCGGAAGATGGAGACGTTGTTTTCAGCGTCTCGACGTTATCCCGTTGTGTAGCCCTAAGGATGCTTGCGCGGCACGCCCATTGACCGAACAATACCATCGTCAAGATGCTATCTTATGGCGTTTCAACACTGCGGGTAGACTGCTAATTAAAACGTCATTTTTCATTCTTATTTCGAGGAGGCCATTTGGAGATCCAAGAGTGCACTTTGGAGCACGGTGTTGCAGAGGGAGAGGAAGCTTCCCATGGAGTCTCTAGAGTGATTCGAGGCTCGAGATATCAGGTCTTACATCGGGAACGAGTTTGGCACGCATCTTTGGGAGTTTCCTTCCCCTTTTCTATACTATGTTTCACTGTGTATTTGCTTTAGGAATTTTTATTTTAATTGTGAATTTGAGTGGCAGAATTCTGCCTTGACGTATTGTAACGCATTGTGACTCTATTTAATACTTTATTAATTTTTGGACTTTTTTCATATCCCTTGTGATTATTCATGCTTTCGTATGCTTAGTGCTTTTAATCTTCTGATCAAAGGATTAAACTGAGTAGGGCTTAGATCAGATCTTGATTGCATAACTTTAGTAGGCTAACGTGATAAGCGGAGGTCTATTTTAGAGAAGCATGTGCTATTATCTTTAGTGGGTTTGTTGTGAATCGTGATGACAAACGAGTTTGCCCTGAGCTCGAGAGAGGATGAGATCACATTGGGTCTACTAAGGGGTGGTAATTGGTGGGTAGTTCGTAATGCCTTACTAGGTGTGTGGGTAATAGACCAAGAGGTTGAGTCTGCATGTTTAGTAAGAGACTAGCTGAGCTTGAGAGAGGAAGCCGAACATTAGTTAAACCCAACTTATAGTTCCATGGCAATAGGGAAGTCCGTTGTTAGTAAAGTTTAGTGTCACAAAGCATAGTAATTAAAGTCAAGACACGTACTTCTTATGTGTCTTTCACCTATCTAGGAGTAGGAGTAGTGTAATTTAGCTTTTCCCTTTAATAATGGATTCCCTAGATAAAATGAGGTGTGACTATCTGTGGTAATTAATCAAACTAGAAACTCAACCCTTGGGACGATACTCGTACACTCAATTTCACTATACTAAAACTGACCCATACACTGCGGTGCATCGCATTAGGTCGCGATCAAGTTTCTGGCATTTGTTGGAGACCGGTTGAACACCCAGTGCTAGTGTCAGTTGCCTTTCTGTTCTTCAGGTGATGCTGCAGCAAAGATACTGCATAACTACTGCACTTCTGAATCATCTCCAACCTCTATACTACTGTTTGTCTATTGGTTCATACCAAATTCATGTATCATTGAGCATTCCTCAACATCGTCCGGATACTTAAGAGCATCAAACACATTGAATGTGACTTGCTGGTCATTTACTCGCATTGTCAAAATACTCTTCTGTTCGTCAATTAATGTTCTCCCTGTTGCTAAAAATGGTCTCTCCAAGATAATAGGAACATCCTTGTCGGTTTCGTAATCCAATATAATTAAATCAACTGGAAAGATGAAGGTGTCTACTTTGACTAAGACATCCTCTATTTTTTCCTCTGGATGCCTCATGGAGTAGTCAGCAAGCTATAGTGTGACTGTTGTGGGTCGTGCTTCGCCTATTCCCAACTTCCTAAAAATAGAGAGGAGCATCAAATTGATGCTTGCTCCTAGATCACACAACGTTTTGCCTGCATACTGTCCTCCAATAGAACATGAGATGGTAAAACTTCCAGGGTCTTTCATCTCCTTTGGGAACTTGCTTGACAAGATGGCACTGCATTCATCCATTAAGGCCACTGTTTCGAATTCACCTAATCTCCTCTTCTTTGTTAATATATCCTTTAAAAACTTAACATAACTAGGCATCTATTCCAAGGCCTCTACTAATGGAATGTTTATGTGCAATTATTTTATCACATCTAAAAATTTCCTGAACTGTAGTTCATCATTCTTCTTTTGCAATCTTTGAGGGAACGACGGTGGGGGTAGTGTTGTTATTTCTGACACTTTCTTTGCTGGAGCAATGCTGGCTCTTTTCTCTTATACTACTTCTAGTTTCTTTTTTCTAGTCAAATCAAATATTTTTTGTTGCGCACCCTCTTCTGACTGTTCCTGTAACACATATTCTGTTGACTCTTTTTGTACCACATCCTTTTCATTTGATAACTCTTTTCCACTTCTTAATGTAATGGCTTTGCATTGTTCTTTGTCATTGTTCTTTGGTACTTCAATGTTACTAGGTAGTGTACCAGTGGATCTATTGTGAAACTCAGTTGCTAATTGCCCCCCTTGCATTTCTAAATTCTTTAGTGTTGCTGCATGACTCTCATTAACGCATCATTTCTTGTGATGTATTTTTTCATGAAACTTTCCAAACTATTGGATTGATGTGGTTGTTGAGGTACTTTTGGTGCTGCACTATTTTGCTGAAATGCAATATTAAAAATCCTAGAGGAACTTGCGATCGCATAGCTGGCACATTACTATTGTTGGCTTGTTGACCTCCCCAAGAAAAGTTTGGGTGCTGCCTCCATCCTAGATTGTATGTGTTCGAGTACAGGTTATTTTGCTCAATGCTGGATTCAATGGGCAATCTTCAAACAAATGATTATGTTCATTGAATACACAACTAATCTCCGTAGAACTTTGAACTGCTATTGATTGGCTGATTTCATCCTAGATTCATGGTTTTCAACATATTAGCCATTGAAGCTACTCATGCACTTAGCGTTGTTATTGTATCCAGTTCTATTTTCCCTCCAGTGTCCTTCCTTTGGCTGAGCTCTTTCTCATTAGACCACTGAGAGTTGTTACTTCTCTCTAAGATGTCAAGAGCTTCGTTATATATTTTTTGTAACATGCTCCGTTGGCTGACACATCAAGAACTAGTCGTGAGTTTGGTATTAGTCTGTGGTAGAAGTGCTCAATTTGTACACAACTGGGTAAGCTATGATGAGGATAATTTTTCAACAACATCTTGTACCTTTCCGAAGGTTCATCCACAGATTCATTTTAGAACTGGCGAAATGTTATTATGTCGCCATGCAATGCCACATTCTTCGTTGGCGGAAAGTATTTCAACAAAAACTTTTTAATGAGATCTGTCATGCTTGTGATTGATCCTGGTGGGAGTGAATTCAACCAAATTTTTGCACTGTCTGTTAGCGAATAAGGGAACAGTGTTAAACGTAGAGTCTCCTCCGAGACTCTTGGGATTCAAAATGAATTACATAGGGCCAAAAATGATTGCAAATGTGAGTGAGGGTTGTCCAGTTTAGATTATCCAAACTACCCATTAGTTTGCAACATCTGAAACATGACTTGTTTGAGTTCAAAAGCTAGAGCTTGGTTCAATCTCGTCTGAATTACTGGAATGAAATCGCTGAAAAGGTGCGACATACTCTCTGATAGCTCTATCTCTATCATTTCTCAACAACACTGGATTATGGTAATTTAATTGCTGAGCTACTCTCTGCCCATTTCCCAAAATTGGTGCAGGATTCCTTGGCATGTTCACCAATGGATCTAAAAATGTTCCTTCCTAATTCTCCATGAATTCTTGTGCTGTGGCAATACATTGAGGAGCTTGCCTAACATCTTAACCACACTTGTTCTACTTTTCTTTTCTCGAACCTGCTGTTTGTTCTGCTTTTCACCCTTGATTTAATCATGTATAAATATGACATTTGGATCAATATGATATACTAATATAAAGCATGTGAACATATTAATTTCAGTATATCAACATGTTATTCTCATTTTATAACATCTTAACCACAGCCAAATAATCAATATTAGAGGTATAATAGCTATCTTTTAGAGAGTTAGCACACCTCAAGCTTGAATATTTGCTTGTCCTCAAGCAAAGTAGACGACAGTTACACAAAAGTTCCTAGCTAAACAACCTCAGTTTACAAACCATGAGACCATTCAAAGGTAGTTTTCTTAGTTCTCTCTACTTCCTTGCTGCCCCACTTCTTACTCACCTCAGTGACTTACATCCAACTATACTTCTTTAAGACTCATAACTAGATCCTAAGTTGCACTTGTTTCTTTTGTTTTCCTTATCTTGAGGCTTCGGCTTCCATCTCCCCCTCACAATATTCTATCACTTGCTTGCAAAAACTCAAGACTTCTACAGTTAAGGGTGGAGACTGGTTTGTGCTACAAATGTTACAACATTGAGTGAACATCCTTTTCTTTTGTGTGTTTTTTTTTTTTTTAAATAGGAGAAGCTCACTTGCTTTACAAAATAATTACAAAAGGTACATTACGTAAACTTCTAAATAGGCACACCACCCCTAAGCTTGAATTTGACAATGTCCTCATTGTCGACTAAGATGAATGGCTAGTGGAAGGGGTAGACAAACAATGAAAAATTGTAAACAATTGGAGAAAATTGTGAGGTGGGTGGGTTTTGTTGGCTAAGGCTTCTTTTAAAGAAAAGCAATGAAAGTTATACACCTTCGGTTAGTGGGCACACGTAAAAAAAGGCTAGCAAACTATAAGACATAAATGTGGGCGCATTTAGGAAGGCAAAAAGTTGTTAACATCTTCAAACATGCCTTAGAACAAACAGACTGAGCTGAGGCAACTAAAACAATTTGATGAATCTCGAAGTTTCATGGTAAGATTTACCAATGATTGTTTTGTGTTATTTGTTTATTGCATTGCTTTTATTTATTTGTTAATTTTCTAGGTTAAAGATATCAATGATGTTAGATATGAAGCAATTGACAGAGGTAATGAATTTATTGTAAATTGGAATGATAAATATTGCAGTTGTCATGTTTGGGATTTGGAAGAAATTTCTTGTGCTCATGCACTTGCTGTTATTCTCGAGCTAAATTTGAATCCTTATTCATATGTTTCAAAGTATTATTTTAGTAATACATTAGTATCAACATATAATGGTTTAGTTCGGCCAGTTGGTGACCATTCTAATTGGAGTTTTGTGGAGGTTGATATTAATGAACTACCTTCAATAGTTAAACATCAAGCAGGAAAGTCTCATAAACGAAGGATACCTTCAGTTGGTGAGGTGATAGAGCATACAAAATGCAGACGTTGTCGGCCTGTTGTTCACAATCGCATGACATGTAAATTTTCCCGTGCTGGACAGTGATGATTTGGTATATCAGTGGTAGATTTGGTGATTGATTGTTTGTACCTAGGTATATCAATAATTAGGTATATCAATGATTGTGTATAAAGTTTTCTTTTTCTTTTTTAGTTGAATGATTGTGTAACAAAAATAGCCTCATTTTTCATTCATCTAAATTCAATTTATAGATTTCAATTCTGATAAATTGATTCATCTATTAATGTATATTAGATGTTTAAATTTAGTATATCACTAATATATCTTATTGTAAATTTAGTATATCACTAACATATCTACCTGCAAAAATTTATAACATTTGCACTGTTATTAAAAACACAATAAATATTTAGTCATTTCAAATATCCACTATTATTAAAATTTCTCAAATAAGAAAATATACATCATTCATAACATAAAATGCTCATTCATCTATTAAGGTATATTAGTTGTGTAAATGTAGTATATCAGTGATATATCTTCCTGCAAAATTAATAAAATCAATCAAGATTTATGATGTTGCAAAAAATTGCAAGTTTGTTTCAATATTCAATGATATGTCATTATTCAGTCATTTGCAATATCAACTGTTATTAAATTTTCTCAAATAAATATACGTCATTCATATTAAAAAAAATATTGATTGATCTATAAGGTATATCAGATTTGTTTATTTATTTATTTATTTTTGAAAGTTTAACATTACATTGTGCCATTTGTTTTCAATTTTTGTTTCTTATCTACCTATTGAGTCTTGAACTTTTGCGACCAGAGAGAGAGATTGTGATTCAATCAATCCTTTACGCCAACAAGCTACGAAACCATGGGGTAGATTTGTCTATTTAGTAGATCACTAATATATCGATCACTTATATGCCTTGCTACAACAATTGTAAAACAACAAGTGACAAAAGCATCCATAACCATAATAGTGGATTTGTCTATTTTGGATCACTAATCCAAAATCATCAATTGTTCATCCATCTAATCCAAAAGCATTTAAACCTACTAATCTACTATCAATCCAAAAGCATCCATATAAAGTCTATTATCAATCTGATAGCAGTGTAGCAGTATTAGAAATCTAAAATCCATTTAAACCTAAAAAGAAAATATTTCAGTACTTATGCTAAAAAGAAGTTCATCCACCTTATGTGAGTTTGAGGTTAAAGCTAGGTTGACCATAATTAGCTTTCTTTTTGAGAGATTGCCTTTTCTTTTTTTTTGGAGAAATCACACTCTTCTCTTGCTCTAACAATAAAGCTTTCGAAGTTAGTTCTGGTTGCGTTTTTGGACGTACATTGTCCTTGTCAGCCTTGTTTGCTTGAGTTTGAGCTCTAGTTTTCCTATTTAGAATCCTTTTTTTGAATAACCTGAAAAATTAATTTAGTAAAACAAGATTATACATTTTTTTAAAAAAAAATTTAGTAACACATAAAATAGCTAAAAGATTTTACCGCTTTGCCTCCTTTTTAATGTCATCCACTTTTTTTGTATGTCTCTTTTCATTTTTATGTAAACAACATCTTGGTAATATAAGGTAAATCATTTATACTAGTGAATCGTTGGTCAACTTTAAATAAAATCTTGTTAATATAAGGTAAATTATTCATACTAGTCATTCAATCATTGATCATATAGGGTGTAAATTATGAGGAAACAACATCTTACTAATATAAGGTAAATCATTCAATTAAACAACAAAATTACTTAAACAACATCTAATATAAGAGTCAAGCATTATTCAAGTATTGTTAAATTAAAACATAGAGAATAAGTAAACAACAAAAATTCTATGAGTTGAATAAAACAAAATAATTATCAAGCAAATATAAGATATCTAAGCCACATCCCCACTTACATCTTGCTCTCCGGCCTCTTCATCTTCTTTTTCATCATTTTTGTCTTTTTCTCTTCTTCTTTGAATTTTTTGTCTATATTTCATCCTCCTGTGCATCATTTTCTTCATCGATCTTCTATTAATATGAAATAAGTTGTATATTAGTGGAGTAGTAAATATAATATATATGACTGATATATCATAAATAATGGAAATATAGTAAATCAGTAGTAAATCAGTTGTATATTAGTGGTATACTAAATATAATATATATGATATATCATAAACAATGGAAATGTAGTAAATCAGTGGTATATCAGTGGTATACTGATTATAAGATATATCACTAATATATAATAAACAACGTAAATTAGTGGTATATTTCAAAGGTAAATCAGTGCTTGGATATATGTAAAGAACAATATTTTACTCTTGCATCTTGATTTTTAGCACAAGCTGTTGCATAGTCAACTGCCTTGTCAATTTTCATCTCAGATTCAAGTCTTTCTAGACTCACTGATGGAGGTTGTGTAAAAAAATTACCCAGATTTGATTTGGAACCTGGTGCAGTGGAAGTGGGCATATTGACTAAAAAACACGGATCACAATGGAAATTTTGATTAAAAGGATTTTTAACAAAACTAGTTTTAAAAAAAACTTACCTTTGGGATGTCACAAAGGCAACAAATCGTTGGAAAGATTTCACATAATCTTTCGAGCTATCTTCGATCTACTACGAACTGGTGTGTGGGCACCTTTTGGGAGAACTTAGAAGGAAACTAATTTCTTCCTTGGGAGGAGAGGGAGGAGAAGGAGGCCATGACTTACTCCCTTAGGTTTTGACTATAAGTTTCCTTTTATAGGCCAAAACCCTAAGGGCTTTAATTTAATTATAAAAATTAAAATCTCTTTTTAATTTTTATAATTAATTGTTCAACTCTCATTTCATGGGTTTGGGTGCATGGACTCTTCCATGGAGTCTAATACTGTGTTATACCTCATTGGACTTCTAAAACCCAATGGACTTATTTCCTATGCAATTGGACATAAAGTTGGTCCAACTATCCAATTGGACTTCCAAAGTCCAATTAGCACAATTTTTATTTACTAATAATAAATCTAATTTATTATTAATATCTAAATTAAATTATTCAATTTGTAATTAATTAATAATAAATCTAATTTGTTATTCATATCCAAATTAAATAATTTAATTTAAAATTAATTTTTTTTTATTGTTTACTTTTCTCCTTATCAATTGTTCATTGCAGAGGTAACGAGCTAGCAAGAGAACCTTATGGACCTACAACTTTGAGCTCAAACGGTTAAGATTAATTAGTTAAACTCTTCAACTAAGCAATCCCACTATTAACCCAAGGTAAGTTCTCTATAAACCTAAGGTTGCACTCTCTCACTATAGATGAGTTATGTCCACGAATATAACCATAAAAGTTCATTTGATCCTTCACAAAGTGACTCGTGGTTCCAATTGAATGAAATTATCGTTTTGCCCCTAGCCCCACCTCTTACTCTTTAAGTACCACTAGTTCTCTAATGGATAACCTTCAATGAATCTCATCGTAGGAAAATCCTTCTGGGGTATCAAGAAGGTTGTTCCCTGTTATCCAAGTCTCAAACCAGCACATTAAGGGAATCACTTATATACACATTCAAAAAAGGGAGGTGCACACTTTGCACTTCCAACTATTGAATGATTGTGAATTTCATCTCGTGTAGGAATGTTCCTAGCTCCCTAATTGAATGTATTCCCACGACACTAGGTTTATTGAGCGAATATATAAGTCACTCTCACAACGCTCCTCCAGTTGATGGGAACCTCTTGATCAGCTTCGTAATCAAGGATGATGAAATCGACAGGGAATAAAAACTTATCCACCTTCACTAGCACATATTCAATTTTTCCTTTAGGATACACCATGGAGTGGTCTACAAGTTGAAGTGTCACAGTAGTAGGTCGTGCTTCTCCTATCCCAAGTTGTTTGAAAACAAACAAAGGCATTAGATGTATACTTGCACGTTGGTCACACAATGCTTTTCCTACATATCGAGCAACGAATTGTAAAGCTTCCCGAATCCTTCATTTTCTTAGGTATTTTGCTAGATAAGATGACGCTACATTTGTCAGTTAGCTCTACGGTTTCAAATTCACACAATCTTTGTTTTTTTTTTTTTGTTAGAATATCCTTCAAGAATTTGACATAACTAGGCATCTGTTCTACTGCTTCAATTAACGAGATATTGATATGCAACTGCTTTAACACATCCAAAATTTCCTAAATTGCACTTATCATTTTTCTTTATCAATCTTTGTGGAAAAGGTGGTGGTGGGATAATTCTGGGTAGCTCTGTAGCTTTTTCCCTTTCTTTTCCTGTAGCATTGTTACCAATTTTCTCAGTGCTTTTCACTTCCTTCTCACCTTTTTTTGTTTCTCTTGTCTTTTCTTCATGGTCAGCATCAAAGTGTTCAATCTTCTCACTTTCCTATCCAACTGCTTTGCCGCTTCTCAATGTAATTACTTTCCATTGTTCTTTTCCTATGTTCTTGGGCACTTCTATATTACTTTGCAACATTCCTACAGATGTAATTATGATTTCAGTTGCCAACTGCCCAATTTGAACTTCGAAGTTCTTAACTATTGTTGCTTGGCTTTGTATTACTGAATCATTTCTCATTATATACTCCTTCATCAAATTCTCAAGCTTACTTGGTTGTTGATTTGGCTGAATAGGTTGGATTCTTTTTCCTATAAAATTTTGCTGTGTGGTTGGAGCTATGAACCTTGGTAGAAATTGTGGCAACATCATTGGCGCATTGCTGCTACTCGTTTGTTGCTATCCAACCCATGAAAAGTTTTGGTGGTGCCTCCAACTTTGATTATATGTGTTCGAGCATGGATTGTTCCTACCCTTGCTGCTTTGTCCTATATAATACACTAACGTTGGATTTGATGTAATGTGCTTCTCCCTAGAAAACCCACCCACATTTTTAGTTTGTTGAACTGCCTTAATTGCTTGTGAAACATTATTGTTCATTGCATTCGACATATTTTCTATAGATGCTACTTGTGCATTTAAAGTTGTGATGGCATCCATCTCAATTTTTCCTCCTAAACCTTTCCGCTATACATCCTCCCTTCCATTAGTCCATTGAGAGTTATTGCTAGAGATTCTTTCAGAATGTCAAATACTTCATTTTATGTCTTGTTCAATACAACTCCATTAGCAAATGCATCTAGGACTAAGCAAAAATTTGGAGTTAATCCATGAGAAAAGTGTTTAATCTGTACACAACTTGGTAGACTATGGCGATGACAAATTTTCAGCAAAGCTTTGTAACGTTCTCATGCTTCATCAACTAATTCCTTTTCTTGTTGATGGAAAGTGACTATGACTCCATGTAGTACCATATTTTTGGTAGTGGAAAATACTTTAGTAGGAATTTTTTCTATAAGATTTGTCCAAAAGTTTATTGAGCCTGGTGGTAATGAATTCAACGACATTTTGGCACGATCCCCTAACGAATCAGGAAGTAAAATTAATTTCAGAATTTCTTTAGTAACCCTTAGAATTCTGAAGGAGTTACATAAGGCAAAGAATGACTGCAGATGAGAGTGTTTGGTTCTCCCAAACTGGCCATTCATTTGCAATATTTGGAACATTACCAGCTTGAGTTCAAATGTGGGAGCACTGCTCAGCCTTGTCACTATCACAAGATTAAAATCATTTAAAATTGGTGCTACATACTCTCGTATTGCTCTATCCCTATCATCGCCAACAACACAAAATTATGTTGTTTAGCTTGCTACTTGTGCATTACTCGGCTTCCATCTAGCGCAGCTTGAACAAGAATAGGTGGATTATTAATTGAATATTACAAAATAGAAGTGTCTCGATTTTCCATGAATTATTGAACAGCTACAATCCTTGTGCTCTTATGGCTGCTCTTGTTTTTTTGGTGTAAAGTCCTCTATATCTCTAGATCAATAATGAAAGTTGTGTCGTCTTTGTTCATGCATTAAGACTGTGCAAACATTACGACATCGATTAGACTAATAAAAGATACTTCTTACTAGAAAAATCACAAATAAGTTGAAATCGAATCTGATTAAAGAAATATTAAGTCCCTAGCACGGTGCCAAAACTTGTTGTCTCCAAATATGTGCTAAGAGAATGATGCTTTTATTCCAAATGTAACGAAAAACAAAAACAAATCATGCTAAAGTATAAGCAATCATACAAGTAATACTTAAGTATTTTAGGATATCGATCCACAAGGACAAATGACTCAACCAAACTCAATTACTAACACTTATTTCGATTCTTCTACGTAAGAAGAAAGGTAAGATGCTATGGTGTTGTCTTAAAGAGATGGGCAAGAAGAGATAGTCAATTTGGTAAGTAGTTTGGTGCTCAAAATACATGCAAAAAGTAATTAGTAACAACATGAATTAAAATATGGTAGTTAACGAGGTTCATTCAACTAAAACAATGCATTTCTATAGCTACTTCTGGGAAAAAGGAACACAAACAGTACTATATAGTCACTCTTTCGAGCATCCTTTGGGTTGTGCCTGATTTATGTCTAAACTCAGACTCAAATGTTCTCAGAGGAGACTCCACTTAGCTTTACAACTTCAACACTTGTCTAGTACATCTACAAAAAGGAGGAGAATTCCTCTCGCCACTGTATTCTTTTAAACATTTTCGACTAGCTTTATGTTTCTCAACACAAAGATTAGCTAGCACTTTTCTTCTGGTGGCCAACTTGGGAGAAAGCGATGCAACACTAACACAGTTTAAAGAAACGAAAGATGCTACTCATTAACCAGAAGAATGTCACAGCAAAGTTGACAATACATGAAATCCGTCGTTAACTACCCAAAAGGTACTTTAGCTACTCTTAATTACAGAAGTAAATACATTAATTAATACGGTAGAAATGGAAATACAACAAAAGCAAAGAAATACAAATGTGAAGATTAAACTAGTTGTAGGTAGAAGGACTAGAAGGCATCTTAAACTGCTTCTCAACTAGGTTTCTCCTCAGGTGGTTGGAATTCCTTTGTTGCGAGAATTCTTATTCTTTCCATTCTGGATTTCCTTCAATTTTGGTTGCTTACCCTAACATTTTGTTCCTCATGCCTTAAATATTGAATGTGAAAAGATTAACAGCTCTCTCTTGTAGTCCAACATGTAAAGGGATGTGAAATCGCGCATAATTTAGACCTCACACGCGCATTACGGATGAAGTTATCCATACATTGAAAATTTCTAGAGAATATTTTGTCTGTCATCTTGCTAGAGCATTGTACTTTGGTAAATGTTGCCACATAGTATCGCTTTGTACACATTCATCCAGATAGCTTGCTTTAGTCCAACTGTCGCATATTTGAATTTGAAAATCAATAAGAATTTTAGAATTCAACGAACCATTATTCAGGATGATCAATTGACAGCAGTTGAACATTTAGAGCTTAAAATCAAGCTTTTTTTTTTTTTTTTTTAACTAAGATAGGTAGATACACATGAATTCTTTTCAATTTAGAGTCATAAAACCCTCTTTCGGAGAGTTATCACCTCTCCTAATACTTCTAGTATTATGAATGAATCACACACCTCAAAGAAGAATTTGATATGTTGATGGGTGTCCTCTAGAGGCAAACCATGAATTTGGCCCTTTGATTGAATCATTTGATACATCACAGGTTTCAACTCAAAGTGTGGTGCTTAGATTTTAGTCCTCACTATCATAGAATTCATTTCATTATATCCTGGGCTACATAATCTCGTATGACTCTTTTCCTACAACATCTCAAGATTCTACGTAAATATTGTAGAAAATTTCATGTTGAATTTTAATTTCAAGGTTCTATATGGGATTTAATTTTACAAGTCTAACTTTCAGACATTAAAATTGGCCAATAAATCTTCTTGGCTATTAAATAAAAATTAACAAACAAGGCAATTAAATAAATACCTAAACAATGAAATATCTAGAAAATAAAATAATAATAATTACAAAATATGATTTTAACATAAAAAAATCTAGAAAGTTAGGGAATATATGATCTTAAGAAAAAGATCTAGAAAGTTGGGGAATATATGATTTTAACAAGAAAGATATATGAAGTTGGAGAATATGATTTTTAACAAGAAAGATCTAGAAAGTTGGAGAATATATGATTTTAAGAAGAAAGATCTAGAAAGCTGGAGAATGTATGATTTTAAGAAGAAAGATCTAGAAAGTTGAAGAATGTATGATTTTAAGAAGTAAGATCTAGAAAGTTGGACATATATGATTTTAAGATGTAAGATCTAGTGGACATATATGATTTTAACAAGAAAAGTCTAGAAAGTTGGAGAATATATGATTTTAAGAAGAAAGATCTAGAAAGTTGGAGAACATATGATTTTAAGAAGAAAGATCTAGAAAGTTGGATAATATATGATTTTAAGAAGTAAGATCTAGAAAGTTGGACATATATGATTTTAACAATTAAAATCTAGAAAGTTGGAGAGAAAGGAAGGATGGTGGATTTCTCCTATAAATAGGGGATAAGAAATTCATTTTGGGCACAAAACTAGGAAGTCTCTTTTCTCCTCTTGGCACAAGTAAGTTCTCTTTCTTTTTTCTGTCTCTCTCTAGTTTAACATTTAAGAAGTTTTTATAGAACTTCAATTATGTAAATATGAAGATAAATCAATTAACAATATTATTAAAATAATAAAGTTTCATTATAGATTACAAGCATGAAATAAAGATTAACAACTTAACCAAGTTTGAACTTTCTTTACTACAACTACTATTCTTCATCTTCTTCTTTTTCTTATTATTATT
>JAOANK020551531.1:0-12318 GCA_026257165.2 Telfairia occidentalis
AAATATACAAATTTACATCTCACATCCACATCCAACACATACATATTTTAGCCAATCCGATAGCTCAATGGAATGTTCTACCATTTCACAGAGGTCGATGATTCAATCTCTCATTCCTACAAATGTTGAATTTAAAAAAAAAAACATATTTTATAGTGAAAAATATATAACTGCAAATGAGTAGGTTGGTATTTTATGCATTATTATTATGTTTTTATAACTAAGAAGAGTAATATAGCCAAATACTATTCTTTCATATTTGTGATTCATCTCGGGCAGATGGTCTGCAATTGCTGCTCATTTACCCGGAAGAACAGACAACGAGATAAAAAATCATTGGCACACAAAGCTAAGAAAACTTTCGGATCAGAAGCCATCAAATTCACAGGTTGAAGCAGCAACGGCCAGCTCAAACGCTAATTTCTACTCGCAACAAAACACGCCAGAAGAAGAAGAAGAATCGGATCAAACCCTTTCTGTTTTGAATTCAGCAACAGCATCCACAGATCACCTCGCAGGCAATAAATTAGGCACAAACTTGGGCGAGACTGAGGAAGTTGTTGGTTTCAATACCGAACATTCTATGGAACTCGGCGGCAACTTGTGGACCGATCCTTTTATTTCTGAAGACACTTTAAGTTTTGATCATACAACAACAACTCATGTACCATTGGATGTCTTTGAACATTATGAAAAGTTTCCCCCTTTCTCTGATGAGTTCTTCCTTTGGCCTTGATTAGTTCATATTGTTAAAAGTAATTTGTAATTTTCAATTAGTCCTTTGAGTTCTTCAATGTGACTTCTTGGAATACTTAAGGACATCTTAGAATAGGTAAAGCCTTTTTAGAATATGGAAGAGTTCTAGAAATATGTACAACTCTATAGAATTTTCTAGGTCATTAACTAGGAATCTCTAAAATCCTTTTTTAATTGAGGTGTCTTCCACTCCTTGTAAGTAAGCAAGTAAGCAAGCTTCAATTAAGCAAAGTGCCAAAGCACTCAATAGAAGAAGTTCCTCTCGATAGTCCTCTCCATTCTAAAATCTTTCCAACTTTCTTTCATTGCCTCCAACACATATAATATGTCTTAGATTTATGGAGAACTAAATTTCAGAATGATCGGAACGAACCAATAAGGATAATAGTTTAAAACTTTAGTTTTAAATGTATTTTTAACTACTCAAAATATTTTCTCTCCAATAATAATATAATCTGACTTTACATACCACTTTTCTCATTTAAAATTTCTTCATATTTTTGTGGTCTCACACTTTTCTTCTATTCCTCTACCCGTACTTTCCCTCTAATTCATACCTATTTTCACTTACCAACTTCTTCACTTTTTACTGTTTAATTACCCACAGTTCTCACTACTCTATTTCTAACCAAACCTTTTCGCTTCCTATATCTATCTAACTTCTAATTACACATCTTTTTATTAGCTTTGTGTTTACCCATTGGGTAACTTCAACGATCAAAAGTGTTTTTGATATATCATAATAAAAATACAACAAGTTCTTCATTGGCACATCTATAAAACTCACGGTCAAACCTCACTCAAACCATCTCTACAGATAATTGAGAGTGTTGAATAACCAATCAAATTCAAAAGTCTAGCAGCTGGGAGATGAAAACATGTTATGAAATTGTAAGGCGAACTTAGAATGTCATATTTATTGATGCTGTATTGATGATTATTTGATGACCCAAAAACTGAGTTCAAAGATTAGGGTATATATACTTTTTTTTTTTTAAAGAAAAAAAGAGAGAGAAAAATATGAAAAATGGTTTAGAAAATTTAAATTAAGGAAAAGAAATCAAGTCTCTGACTCATTTATTAATTATAATGTCTTGAAAATATTGGATTCCATGTCTGCAGTTTTTTTTAAAGCCATATCCAACTAAAATATATTCAAAGAAATTATTTATTACAAAATGAAAAATGAATATATGTTTGTGCCCGCCTAAGCATAATTCAGCCATTTAGATATTTCTGTTATATATTAGAGATGTAGGTTCAAATTTCTTTTCAGCTATGCTATGTAGTTCTATTTTAGGAAAAAATAAAATAATGAAGGTGTGTTTGTTAATAAATAACAAATTTGTCTTCTAAAAAAAACATGTTTGTGTCTTATGTTATGGAAGACGATACAAATTAATATAAAGAAGGAAAGAAAGTTTTGAGAAGGTCAAAATATTTTAAAATTTATGCTGTTTTATTTTAAATGAATGAATTATAATAAAGAATGAAAGAGAGTTTTGAGAAGGTCAAAATATTTCAAAATTTATGAATTTTTATTTCAAATGAATGAATTATAATAGTATACAAATTTCGTTAAAAAGTGAGTATATCTCTTGAAAAAGAAAAAAGGTCATCTAGAAACATTGTTTTAGTTCCACAATTGCAAAATTGAGGAATCCAACCATCGATATTTACAATAGTGATTGGTGCCTTTTCAAAGTTTATAACTTAAAATAAAATTTAAACTTAATTTTTTTTTTTTTATAAAATGGTTAAATTAAACAAAATATGCTACTTTGATCGGGTGACTTTCAATAATACTTCTAGATTTCAAAAATTTTCATTTGAATCTTTAAACTTAAAAATTATTTTTTTAAAAAGATACCTTTAGAGATTTTCTCCATTTAAATAATTGATGAAAATTGACATGATATTTTTTTTGTTTTTTTTGTTCAACAATATGTAAGGATGGAGGTTTGAACTTCTAACTTTTCTGGTCGAGGATATATGCATGTCTTAACTAATTAAACTATACTCAAGTTGGCATATGTAACGATGTGACATCTATTCACACGAAATTTCTGAAGAAATGTAATACGTGGAATAAACTTATTAATTTAGTGCGATATGGTATTACAATCTCTAATGTATATCCTTTGATTTTTTCTCTTCAATAAGTATGAGACTCCGACTTGGTTTATTGAGGCTTCTAGCTTATTGAAGATCTTCGACGTTGAGTTTGTGGAAGGTTTTCAGCTTCTAGCTTGTTGAAGAGCTTCGGACATTGAGTTTGTGGAAGGTCTTCGACTTCGAGCTTGTTGAAGAGCTTCAGTTTTGAAGTTGTAGAAGATCTCCAGCTTTGAGTTTGTTGAAGAACTTCGACTTTGAGCTTTGTGGAAGGTCTTCAGCTTCAAGCTTCTTGAAGAGCTTCAGTTTTGAACTTTGTTGTAGAAATTTGGCTTTGGCTAGAGCTTGATCTTGGAGTCTTCGGCTTGTAGTTTCTTGAAAGTCTTTTACTTGTAGCTTGTTGAAGGTCTTCGACTTGTAGCTTATTGAAGATTTTTTGTTTGTAGCTTGTTGAAGGTTTTTGGCTTGTAGCTTGTTGAAGATCTTCGGCTTGTAGCTCGTTGAAGGTCTTCGGCTTGTAGCTCGTTGAAGATCTTCGGCTTGTAGCTTGTTGAAGATCTTCAGCTTGTCTTCAGATGTTCAAGTCTTCTAATCCTTGAAGTCTTCAAAGTCTTCAAAGTCTTCTATCTTCAATCTTCAAAGTCTTCAAAGTCTTCAAAGTCTTCAAAACCTTGAGAGCTTCAAGTCTTCAAAGAGTCTTCGATCTTCAGGGAGTCAATTCTCTCCACCTCCTTTTTTCCAAATGAAAGGGTGGCTTCTGTATTTATAGAGTCTTCCATAGGTTTTATGTGGGCTTGAGCTTAGTTGGATCTAGGCCCATTATTTGGACTTGGATTTTATTTGGTTTTGAGCCTAATCCTTTTTTCGGGCTCAATTTTCCAAAATGAGTTTAAGCTAAATTTAAGTTTTCGGCCCAATTACCCTAATAGGTTTACATTAATCGAGCCTAGCCCAATTTTTAGACTAATTCGAGCTTTTGGGCCAAGTTGTCATTTGATCTTTGACCGCATCCTGATTTTAATTTGCTCAGACCGATTGGTATTACCGGCTACTAAAAGGACACATGACGTCTTTTGATTTGGCAAAATTTCTCATTCAACAACATCATTTGCAACATCAATTCACATAAATTGGTGTGGCAACAAATGTGTAAAAATTTATTTTGTGAATATTGTAAATGTTCTTAAGAACATCTTTTAAATTAAATGAATGGTAGCAACACTTTAATCTTCTATATAGTTAAACTTGCGATGAAAATGATGTCATGTATGCTTTTAATTTTTGCACATCAACTACCACATCAATTTTCTCCCTTCATTTTAATGGAAAAACTCTCCAAGAATTTTTTTTTTTTTTTTGGGTGGGGGGGGGTGGGGTTAGGGGGAAGAATTTGAAATTTAAGGATTTAAAAATAATTATTAAAAAAAAAAGCATATTTGCAAGCCACTCCATCCAAAGCTAAGAAAGAAATATCTTGAATAATACAACCTTAAAAAATCATATAATAAAATATTTGTTTTACAAAAATATGAAGACACAGTAACACTGACACGTAGGAAGGTGGATTTTTTATTTGGTTTTTAAGAAATAAGTGTGTGGTGTGAGGACGCTTGAACTTTGAAGTATGAAAGCCCTTTTTGGTCATAGGAATTGACGCCTTGAAGTGAACCTCCGTGGGACAGCGGAGTTGAACTTGAATTATGATGCATCATATTTCAAAAGGCTTAATTACTGTTCAGATTGCAGCTTTCAGTATGTGGTCTACACTTTACAGTAATTACTTCAATTTCCATTTTCTTTCGGAGAAAACATAACAAAATTTGAATATATTCTTGTTATTTTAAATCTATTTTTGTACTTGAACTTTTAAATTTATTCAATTTTAGTCTCTAAACTTTTAAAATGTCTATTTTAGGCCTCTGAATTTTCAAATTTGTTCTATTTTAGTCTTTGAACTTTCATAATACTCGTTAATTTGGTCCCTAAATTTTCAAAAAGTAAACATTTTGGATCCTATCTTTATTTTATTTTTAACAAATTAATGGTATAGCTTCAAATATATGAATAAGTATGTTAATTTGAGTATGTATTTAAGTCATATAAGTTGAAGACATGCATCAAACAAATAAATATTAGATGATAAAATTATATATCAATGACCAAAATGATTATTTTTTATAATTTAAGGGACTAAAATAGACATTTTAAAAGTTCAGGGACTAAAATGGACATTCTGAAAGTTTAGGCATCAAAATAGAACAAACTTAAAAGTGTAGATACCAAATGAGATATACTTGTTCAAGTTCAACAATGGACGATGATGTTTATATTTTGTTTGATGGAAAGCCCACATGTCCACAGGATTAGGGTTTTTTTTAGTTCAACAACATATAGAGTAGGAGATTCGAACTCATGATCTCTTAGTTAGAAAGATATGTTTTTAACTAGTTGAGCTACGTTCGGTTTAAACATGTCCACACGATCAATTGTCTGTTTATCTTCGTAGCTTTAAATTTGTACAACAACAATAATTCATAAAATATAATTTTCCCAACCACCAAGGAATGAATGAAATACAGGACCCACATCAGTTTTAATTTGTGGGGAGGTGAGAGATCAAGGAACGAAAATTCATCATTTCACACCAACAATGAACCCTACATCTTTCCTTAAAATAATGAAAAATCATAAAAATTAAATAGGAAAAAATTATCAAATCGAACGTAGCTCAATTAGTTAAAAACATATTTTTCTGATTAAGAGGTCATGAATTCAAATCTCCCTACCTCAAATGTTGTCGAACTAAAAAAAATAATAAATCAATCAATCAATCAATTTTGATCCTAAACTTTCAATTTCATCAAATTAAACCTCAAACTTAGATAAATGTTGTGTATTAATCCAACTTAATTTTGTGCGATGCTTTATTTGATAGAAATTGGTGAGTTTAAATTTTTAGTTGCTCTTTACCAAAATTAATGGGTGAATTAATGAAAATTGAATAAAAAGTTAAAATTGCAAAATATATCTAAGTTTAAGATTTAATTTGATGAAATTGAACGTTTATGGTCAAAATTGATACAATTTGCCAAGTTCAAGGGTCAAAATTGATTTTTTTTTTTTTTTCAAATTAAGTTTTGGAGAAAAAAAATATAAAATATCATACCATCACACATAAAAGTTTAATCATGTCCCAAACTTAACAAAATAAATATAGAAAACTTTAGTTAATATTATATCTATGATAAACACCAAGACAAGTAACTGGTGCTAGCAAAAACTACTCCAATTACTGCTTGAAAAAGCTGCACAACGAAATAATCTCCATTCATTCCATCAATCATGCCATCTATGCAATTCAATCCAAGTTCAAGAAAATCGATCAACGAATCGAATTGTTTCCCTTAATTGCCTCAATTACATTAGTCCGACTTTGGCGTTTCAGGAAACAGGTTGACTGCTTTATTATCATTAGTTAGTTTAATTTCTTTCTTTCTTTAATTATTCACGTTCGTGTAGTTATGTTGGAGGATGAATCCTCTCTGATTTAAAAGAAAAATATACTGTGCATAATATTCATCAAATTGTTCGATCTAAATAAAATGTGTTTTTGTGTGGTTGAAGTTTGAAGGAAATTTGTTGACGAATCTCGTGTGGTCCTCAACATCTCCTTCCATCCAATCTTCCAATCCCCACCTCACATTTTAAGAGTAAAAGATTTTTTATTTTCTTTTTACTTCATCAACATGTTAGGTCCAACTTTTTGGTTGAAAATATATGTGATTACACCATGCTCAGGTTGGTTGTGTTTAAATTCTTAAACTTTGAAAAATGTCTAATATTCCTTAAACTTTGTTTTTAACAAAAAAAAAAAGTCTTATAAGTCTATGAACTTTCACTAATATTGTGTTCAATAGAACTCTAACCTTTAGAAATGTTCAATATGTCCATGAAATTTCAATTTTGTGTCTAATAAACCACTGAAGTTTCAATCTTATATCTAATAGGTCTCGCATTGATCTAATACTTTTTAAAGTTTAGAATCTATTGGGCACAAAATTAATAATTTAAAGATCTATCAGACACTCTTTAAATTACAAAGATAAATTTAGAGACTTATTAGGCACAAACTTTAAAAGCTTAAGTTTGATTAAAAAAAGAAAATTAATTATACAATCTATCATGGTATTCCAACAGAGCAATTACACAACATAAAGGTAACTATAAACTACAGACACTACTAGGGAATTTGAGTTCAAATTTATAATTTTAGGGTATTTATGATTAATATAGTGATTTAAAATTAGTTAAAGTATATATACTGGATTAAAAGTTTAGAGTTTCAAATCTCCACTCTTAAATATAGTTGAAGTTAAAAGAAAAAAAAATGATTTGATATGTTGGCAAAACGTGCAACACACATTGAAAGGGGCATAAGCTAAGATAAGGGTGAGGAATGCGTTTTGGAATAATTGGAGCAGTAATTAAGCTCGTTTGTTACGTTTTTCATATTGAAAAGTTCTTTCAGCGCTTGTGTTCACACCCATATTCGACTCTATCAGCTTTACACATTACTAAAATGACGTCAAGGGGTTTTGTAAGCTTATATGTTCGATCAGGTCATCCACACGGGCCCCGGCCCCCACTCCAACGCGTTATAATGTCTAAAGTCGTCGGATATATATCCTTCATCCAATATTTGCCCATAATTAAATATGCACCTACTAAGCTTCCCAATAATTAAATTTAATTCCCACTCAACTCCGATTCTCCTGTGTGTGCATTGTCACGAGTACAGTGTTGATTGAGAGAGAGATCATGGTGCGTGCAGCTGTTGTTGATAAGGATGGAGTTACGAGAGGTGCATGGAGTTTTGAAGAAGATGATAAGCTCAGAGCTTGTGTTCAAAAACATGGCCCTTACAAATGGCGGGAGGTTCCCAGGCTTGCAGGTACCAGCTGTGCCTGCACTATTTAATTTCCCAAACATTCTCTTCCGGCACTTCAAGTTCAAACCTTTTATACAATTAAAAAAAGTCTCGATCTTCAAGTTTGATCAATCCAGTAATTAATGTCATTCCTCGGCTGTTTTTGGGTTCTGACATTTACAGGGTTGACAAGATGTGCCAAAAGTTGTAGATTGCGGTGGTTGAACTATTTGCGCCCTGGTCTTAAGCGAGGAAACTATACAAACGAAGAGAACGACTTGATCTGCAGATTGCATGAAAAACATGGCAATAGGTATTGTTTAAGTGCTATCCCCCTTCGGATTTTTAGGTTTAGTAGTAATTTAATACGTACAAGCTAGAGCAAAATTAACAATGTTGATACCTGATTTTGGATCAATTGTAAACTTGTAGAATTTGGGACATCAATCTAACAAAACGTGATGACAGTGTGTTAGAAATTGGGTATGTGAATAACTTGGCTAAAAGTAGGATTTTACAAGGCTTCTCCCTTGTTTATAATCACTTCGCTCAGTTTTAATGGGTCAAAATCCCTTTAGGAGGTTCAAGTGGAACTAGCCTTCTTTGTCGAGTTAGGCTCTCTAAAACCGAGCTTCGGTTCAAGCCCATATGTGGCTTGGCTCGAAAAACTGAGACCATCTCGAAGTCTGAACTCGACTCAGCAGGCTGAACCCGTACTGGGCCTCGACTCGGCTGAACCCGAGCCTTTCTGAGGTCTAGGCTCGGTTTAGTGGATCGAGCCCCTCTTGGAGTACTAATCCGGTTCATCTGGATTGATCTTCCTTGAGTCTAGCTGTGTTGTAGGGTTTATGCCATCTAGATCATGGGCTCAACTCTAATAATTGGTTAAGTTTTCCTTGTTCTTTTGCATTTCGAGTGGTATTTTTCTACTTACAACAAATTATGTTCAAACTCTTCGTAGTATTCTGACAATTACTCGAGTTGCAGCTGTATTGTAATTTGTACGGCCAAATTATTAAGTGCATTTTGGTAATCAAATGTTTCTGCCTTGTTAATTCCAGATGGTCAACCATCGCAGCAAAATTACCTGGGAGAACAGACAACGAAATAAAGAACCATTGGAACGCTCATCTAAAGAAACAAGTGAAGCCAAAACCAGCATCATCATCGTCTCACTCAAAACCAAAGCAATTAGGTCCGAAAATAACACCGCCCCACGTCGAAGCAAAAACAGAAGCTTTTTCTGAGTATTCTTCCTCCACATTCGGGATTCTAGAAAGCTCTTCTTTGTCCCCACAGACATCTTCATGCGATGACAATGGCGGGATCGTAAAGTGGGCAGTAGAAGATTATGATCAGAATATTGGCTACGCAGATATCTGGGCTGAACCCTTTATTTGGGAAAACGGAAATGTGGGACATTTTCTGGACGGCTCCTTACAGTTGTCAGCAGAGTATCAAATAGTTTCACCTTACCATGAAACAACCTATGATGATTACATGGATTTGTTCTGCTCCTTCCTGTAAGCCCACTTAAATAAATGTAATGTAATGTACCAATTTGTTCATAAACAAACAAAAACACCCAATAAAATAAGGTGATGTTTGTGCAGATTTTCTTCGTGCTTTATAATGAAATTGTAAATTGTAAATTATTTTTCCATGTCGCCCAAAGTCTTGGAACATATATCGCTTGTGATTTACTGTGTGTTGGAACCAACCGAAAGTTGGACGATTAAACGATAGATCAACAATTTTACGTTAGTTAAATGTGTAATTAACTATTGGGCTCATATAAAAACTACTTGTATGTATAATTAGAGTAGTGTGTGAGTGATAATCTATGTACCTGTATAGTCGAATTCTCCAAGAAAGAAAAATTAGAGCTGTGACACTACACTGGATGAAGGCCAAAGTGCTCAACCAATCTAAAACATCTCCTTCTTTGCTCTCTAAGTTCTAACAATATCTCCCTTGGGGATTTCTAATTTCTGACCTTTTTAAAATTTTTTATCATTGAAATGAATTTTTTATTTATTTTGCGTATTATGTTAATTTATATTTAATTTTTTATATATTTTAACACCCGTCATAATCTGGTAGAAGAATTTATCAATTTTGGGAGGAAAATGATGCTTTTAATTTCTCCATTTGACAGCAGATAATCAACTTCTGGCTTGAGACTGATTGATGAGATGGTGGTTGGATGATCTTCAATGTGTCTCTCTTCTTGATTTTGAGCAGTTACTTGAGAATGATCTTTTACAAATAATAGTTTCAAATAATATGTTGAAAACTTATTTTAGTTTTTGAACTTTTAAAAAATAATTATTTTAGTTCTAATTTTTTTTTTATTTTTAATACGTTAATGACAAAGCTTTAAATATATGTATGAGCATATTAATGTGTATGTATTTAAGCCATATAGATTGACGACAGATATTGGTAAAATAAAATACTAAATTGATTATTTTTTATAAATTTAGGAACTAATTTATTTTTTTTTGAAAAGGCCAAAAACAAAGGACAAAATTATTACATGAAAGCTGTACAGTTGAATGTGATGATGGACAAATTGTAGTTGGAAAACAAGGAGGATTTGGTGGACCCGAGAGAAGCAGAGATAACAACCTCCTCCCACAAAACAGAAGAATTTTTGGAAGTCTAAGATAAGATTCGGTTATTTCTTTCCAGCCAAAGCAATAGCTAGTTGAATCCATCGAGCAAGACATCATCTCAAGCCGAAGGTGATCAATTTTGGAAGGCAAAGCGAAACGTAATCCCATGGCACAAAATAGCTTGTACCTGAGGCAAGTTTAGACATCTTGAAAGTCTAGACATATAAACTAGACAAACTTAAAAATTTAGCAATTAAAATGGATATTTTGAGATTTTTTTTTTTACCAAAAATAAAATAAACTTGAAAGTTTAGGATCGAAGATAAAATTTAAATTTTCATATAATGAGAATTTTAAATGAAAAATACAAATGTTTATTATATCTACAAATATTCTAATATAACCAAAGTTTTTAAATCAGGTTTTCATTTTTTAGGTTATTCTGATTTTTTTTCATCACGCTCCTCTACTTTTTTTTTAAGTATATCAATAATATATTTTCTATAAAATATATCAATAATACAGTTCATATTAGGTATATATCATTAATAATATACAAAGTATATCATTGATTTACTACCTATAAAAAATAATCTACTTCATGTTAGTTCTATCAATCATATCAATAATATACTTAATACAAAGTGTATAACTTATGTACTTTCTATCTATCAAAAAAAAAAACTTATGCACTTTCTATAAAATATATCAATGATACTTTGTATTAAGTATATTTAGTAACATTTCAATTATATACTTAATATAAAATATATTATTGATAAACTTCCAATATAGGGTAATTAATGCATGATATATATATTACAATTGAAGAACGTGAAAGAAACATTTTTCAGTGGAAGAAGCATTACAGGAAAAGGGGACTCAACGACATATTTTTCATTTTTTTAGGAATGATTTTAATTTTGGTTTCATCCAAAAGGCCTCATACCAACGAAGATGTCCCTCATTCACTTATACACCCATAAATCTTTCTTTTGTTTAGCCAATATGGGAATTAGGATACATTTCCAATAAGTTTTCTATTTGGGTAACTATGTTAGATGATTGTGAATTTGAGCTTAACTCACAATGGATAAGACACATATTACCATCTCAAAAAGTCGATAGTTCGATTTCCACCTTGTAATTGTTGACATAAAAAAAAAAAAAAAAAACTATGTTAGATGTAGGGGTGTTCGTGGATTGGGTTGGATTGGACTTTATGAAATTTTGGACTTAACTAAATTGTTAGAGTTGTAATCTTGTATAACCCAAACAAGCCTTATAAAGTTATGAACTAAAATAACCAAACCAAGCCATTAAAATTTGGTTGGACTGGTTCCATTTCATCGAGTTCCGATCAAAATTAACACCTTATAATTGTTAAAGCTGAGTTATTTAGCTTTCAAATATGATTTTGATTAAGGATGCTAAGTTGTATTCAATTGTCTGAAAATTTCGATCGACAAACATAATTCATATATACTATTTGGGTTTAGGTTTACAATTAATTTGAGTTAAAAGCATAAAAGATCTTAAAGTTAGAAGTAAATTTTAAGCTAATAATAAACTTATAAAACTTATATTATATATTATCGTGGGTTGGGTTGGTTCAATATAATGAACCCAATCCAATCGGGTTATGAAAAAAGAACCTAAATCAACTCAAATTAATTTTCAATCCAACCCAAACCGCATAGGTTGGGTTGGGTTGATTAGATTTTTTGGTTGTCCATTTTTTTAACACCACTAGTTAGGTGATTATATTTTTGTTTTTTTTAAAAAAAGGTAAGATTTCCGAGTGGGTAAAACACACAAATTTGGCGACGACTTGTGAAGCTTAACAAAATCAAAAGAATCAAATCGAAACTAAGCTCAAATCAATATAGGGACCATTTTTTTTTT
>JAOANK020551730.1:0-12317 GCA_026257165.2 Telfairia occidentalis
AGTTAAGCGTGCTTGGCTTGGAGCAATCTTATGTTGGGTGACCTTCTAGGGAATTTTCCTAGGAAGCATGTGAGTGAGGACAAAACATGCTGGAAGGACCTGTGTTGGTCTGTGGGGGCAGTTTTCACTCTCGCAAGCAGCTCAAGTCAAGTAGGTAGCATCGCTAGGTAGTAGGGGAATGCCGGGGCCAGTAGATGCCGAATCCGGATTTCGAATCCTGGGCCTAGGGCGTTACAACCACTACCTGTCACTGCATTCTGGGAGATGGGTGCAGGTGAGGGAAGAAGGTGTGGGTGAGAAGAAGAAAATTTTCGAGGGAAAAGAGTGAAGTTGGCGTGAAAATGGAGGAAAATAAGAGAAAAATTGGGATGACCTCTTTCTTCTTTGAATAGGAAAAGAGTTTTGGTGGCTAGAGTCCCTAATGATAGATTTATAGGGTTCGACTCAAACCTAAACCTTAGTCCTAAGTCTCCTAATTACAAGAAAGTCATTATTTAATTTTTCTCCTAATTTTCTTAAATAAAAAACTTCCATTAAACCAATAAATTAATCTTTATAAATTATTCATCCAATAATCATTAAAATAAACTAAAATTTAGTCCCTTAATTAATTCCAACAATTATACTCTAAATTAAAAAATTAAGGGATGTTACATTATCAAATAAAATTAGAAGGATTATTTAATGTAAAATGAGTTTATGAAATGAGTAACTATGTTTCATTAATAAATCAGTATATTTTATACAATTATTATTAGTTATGGTTCAATATTTTATTGAATGAGATGCATTCATTATTGAAGCACTATAAATAATTCAATAAGGGTTCAATAATTATTGAACGCTATACCAAAAAACTATAAAAAAAAAAGACTATTGGTTATGTACATATCGCACTAAATTCTTTATTGAATACTATATTCATAAACTGTTAAAAGAACTAATGCTTATGTATAAATAACGCTAAATTAAATTATTTATTGTAAGTCATGGAAGAGAAAATCACAAGATTATTTATTCACTTTATTTTTTTATTTGATTAAACGACATTTTGATATGACTATCTTAAAAAAGAAAAAAAAAATCGCTCGCATCCATCAACTTTTTTTTTTTTTTTTTGAATTCAACAATATGTGGGGGATTTGAACCTCCAACCTTTTGGTCGGAGAAATATAACTTAACCAATCGAGTTATGCTCGGTTTGACTTCTCATGCATCAACGTTGGGTTGATTATAAAAGTAACTCATAAGATATCATACCTTAGGTATGTGACCACTATAGTTTAAACCAACCCCTAAGGACTTTTACTATGTACATTGGCTCTCACCTCATTGATCACTAGGGCAATCTATGATAGTTCTCAATTTGAATTATATATTAACGGTTAACTTACAAATTTGGTTCCTATGTTTAAAAAACCTCAATTTAGTTCTCATAGTTTAAATTTAGCTTCAATTTGATCATTATGATTTTAAAAGTTTGAATTTGAGCCTTATAGGTTGTGTTTAGTTTCGATCTGATCATTATGATTTGGTTAAATCTCATAAGTTATCCCAAAATTGTGTTTACTTGAAAAATCCATCTATTTTCTTTATTTTTGCCATGCTCTAAACCATAATAGATTAAACCAAATAGAAAAATGTCAAGTGAAAAAAAAATGTCAAAATGATTAAAGTAGGGAGGATCTTTAAACTTTACCAACCTAGGTATAATTCAATTGGTTAAGACATATCTTCCTAACTAAAAAGATCATGGATTCAAATCCCCACTACCACAAGTTGAACTAAAAAAAAAAGAAACAATTTTTATACTTTGACTAAGCCGTAGGAATGAAACTTTTGAAACTATAAAGACTAAATTGATACTATAGGACCCAAACAAAAATAAATCCAAATCATAGGTGCTAAATTGGTTTTTTAAAAACTATTGAAACTAAATTTAACTTTTTTTTTTTTTGAGTTCAACATTTGTGGGAGTAGGGGATCGAACCATCTACTTTTGCGATAATAGTACATATCTTTATCTATTAAACTATGCTCAGATTGAAATTTGTACCTTTGCCAAACCATAAAGGATGAAATTTGTAATTTAACATATATTAAAAAGGTAGGTTCTCGTAGATTATGTATATAAATAAATTTGGTCTTTGTTTAATACAGCCTGAAAGACCTTTTTTCCCCCTTTATAACCAAAACCCTTCCTTAAATTAAAATGAAAAAAATTCAAACATATTAAGAGCAGCCTGAGACTTAACAAATAATAGTTTAACAAAAAAAAAGTTCAATCACCAGTGTCATGGCACTCACCTATGTTCAAGTGAAACAAAGACCACCAAATTTTATACATATAACTATCAAAGCTTGAATATACAAAACTAATCATACTTTGATATTCAAGTTCCTTAAAATTGACTTTCTATTCTGTGTCTCGGATAATAACAAAATCTACAACATCCCATCCATCTTCAATAATGCTGCATATAAGCCTAGCCTATTGGATCAACGAAACCTCTTAGCAAGGAAGAAAGATTGGCAATGTTCCTCCAAACTATAGAAGCATGGCTCCTGAAGCCAACATGGAAAATGAAAGCACAGGTCGTGTGTTGACACGCTTACACGAGTGTTCAAGCATATAATCTCGCTCTCATTTTCTTTGCTTCTCTTGAACTATTCCTTTCTTTTCTTGAACTATTCATCATCATAATCGGGTTATGTACTCGATCTCTGCATGTTCTCTCAACCATTCAAGCACTTTTGCTCCCTCTAATATGTCTTGTACCTAAGTCAAAATAAGAGTAACATATCCTTTTCAAGTTAGAATGAGGAAAATATATTTTTCGATCAACTGACTGATATATACACAACAACAAAGCAGCTGAAGTTTTTCGACTAACTGTCATATTCATATGATATTTGGTTTCCAGAACCTTGGTTAAGAACAGGTAGTAAAAAAACCAAAAGAAACAGCTGTAACAAAACTGAACGGCTTTCAGTTGTCATTCGTGGTCATACTGACCTGTTCCTGAATGCGATCTTCGTCATATTCTTGTTTACTACGTTTGAATTCAGCAATGGAATTTTCCACCTCCTTGATGAGCTCATCTGTGGAAACCTGGAAGCAGGGAGAGCCTGTTGAAATATTGGCACAATACTAAAGCATATTCGAGTAAATGATGATATTAGTAACTCACTATAACTAAATTAGAAAATTGTCCATGAAGCAACCAATGATTTGCACAAAATTAACCAACAAAAGATTCAAAGTTGAGCAAGAGAAATGTCCAAATCTACCAACAAAATCAAATAGTTAAAATAGTGTCCAAACTCAACTCCAAAACGTCCAAACCCAACTAAAAAGAACTTAATGCTGTCAAAAGAATGTTCCTATAAGAATATTCTTGTCCTAACCTTAGGAATGCCCACAACTACCCACAATTCTTTGAAGAAGTGAAACTCAACTAATTAACGGAATTAATTTTACCACTAATTGATCTTCAGAGTTGCATTTGATGAAATTAAAATTTTAAGGTTAAATTTGATTTGCTCAAAAGAATGAGCCTTTTCTCTAAAATAAAATAAAAAAGCGTATTAGATACCGATATTAATACCTGCAACTTTTCACGTTTAAATATATCTCCCACTGCCATATTCTGTTTTATAACATGCGCAATGTTGTCCTGATGATTTTCAAGGTACTCATTTACAGCCTTGGGACTAGAAAGAGAAGCCAACTGCTGTTCATTTAACTTCATGTTTGCCTGTGCCACAACATAAAAAACGAGAACTGGTACACATATATTACCAAGAATGCACATTTTAAGACTTATGCTCTTCCTTTTCAGGCATCTTTGCAGGTTCTGACCTGTATCTGCAAGAGTTTGGCTCCATATAGCTGCCTACCTTGCTCCTCAAATATAGACTGAGGAATATCAACTTCCACCATCTGAAATGTTTGTGCCAACATTAATATTGTTATTTTTCAAAAGCCAAAATTCCCAAAGTCAACCCCTAGTTAAGAAGCGTAGACATAGACACGCGACACATCAATTTCCAAAAAGGTAGGGCAAGACATGCTAGGGACATGTTATTTTTTTATTTTTATTGTTTTGTAAAAAATATATGTGTGCTCATATTTTAACAGAAAAAAGTAAAAGAGAAAAATTAGAGAAATAAAGTCCACAGAAAAAAAAAAAGAAAAGAGAAAAAATCGGTGGACGGTGGGAGTTCGTGGCTACTACTGGAAGTCAAAGAAATTTTGAAATGGGAGAAGAAATTGGTAACCCTAGGGGCTGGGCAATTGGTTTTTTTAACTCTTTTTAAGTTAAAAAGTGACAAGATGGGCTTTGGGCTATTTTATATTATAAAACTTTGTGGGCTGGGTTTCAAACTGCAAAATTCAAAGTGGCTTAAAAATCTTTCTAAAATTCAGCTTTTTATTCTTATTTTTTGCTTAATCACACGTCCTTGCCGTGTCCTAGTGTGATGCTGCGTGTCGCCACGTGTCCTAGAAAAAAAAAAGGATGCTAAATTTTTGTGTCAAACACGCATCAAGCGTGTTGGTGTTCGACACTAACACTTAGGCATTTTCAAGATGTCCCTGCTACCTAGATCCCTAGTTATGATCTTTTCTCCCTTAGGAAGCATGGAAGTGAATAACATATAACTTTAACAATTATATCCAGTAGGGATGACATGGAGAGATCGGTTTTATCAACCAATAACAGCCTTGTTCATTGAAGCGATGGTCTTTGGAATTTTGTCCAGCACAACAGCTAAAAGTTTTATTCACATTAGAAAAATAGAGTTCTTTTATCTAGTTGAGCTTTTTCATATTAAAAAAATTAGTCCCATATCCAAATCCCTGGAAAAGGTTAGTCCACAACAAGCCAAGAGTGATCAAAATTGTTATTATAGTTGGTTGAATCTCCTAGTAGAATGATACTTGAAGCAAAAGAATCTTAACTTTTCCATAAGGGGGAACTGATTTAATAAGGCAATCAAGTTCTCATAATTATGGTCAACCAAATTGTGCATGCTTGCAGCAACTAGTTCCATTTTTACTCTGATGCTTCTAGGGCTTGAGTTCTGTTCATGCCAATCCGAGGGCAAACTACAGAATTTTAAGACTGGGCTTGAGCTGCTGAAGGAGCGAATATATAGTTACAGAAGCGAGATGATAAAATAACATTGTAGCATTCTCCACAAAGATAGAAGACAGGATTTTCACGATAGACTTCAACAAAAAGAATAGGGGAAGAATGGAGAAGATCACAGAAACACGTCTCAGAGTTACTCTGGAAGAAGTGGCTGCAATATGGATTGCCGGTACGTTAGAGGATCTCGTGTTGGCTCTACAAACTCAGGAGATTTTCAGAAAGACGTATTGCAACAATGGTTTTCTATGGATATAGAAAACTTCGAAGAAAGATGTCATTTCATTGAGATAACCAAAGTTCTTAACGCTAGAGGGAATAATTTAATAGTCCCTTTTGGAAAAGAATTTAAAGGTAGGGCGGACTTTAGGGGGTTGATTCAGGATTTCCTAAATGGTAAGAGCTCTGCTGATAGAGCTCAGAGTAACTAGTTGCGAAGGAGGGGAGTCTCCTATGCGGATGTTGTTAAACCTCTTTCTGAGAGGAAGAAAAGTCCTATGACAATTTCAAACGAAGAGATTCGAAGGATTATATAGAAGGAGGTGATTGTAGTCAAAGGAGAGATTTTCATGATGCATCGAAGAACAATTTCAAGGCTTCTACATTATCAATCCGTTTCAAATGCCCAACAAAGGATTTGGCGGGGATGTTAGTGAGTAACATGGGCTGGGTAACATTCGGACCCTTCACTTTGAAAGTTGAAGCCTGGGAAAACAAGAAGCATGAGAAGTCAAATATGGTCCCCTCTCATGGGGGCTGGATAAGATTCAGAAACATCCCTTGCATTTGGTAATATTTTTGGTGGCTTCATTAATTATGCAGACAATAATTCCTCACTCATTGACTGTGGAAATGGCCATCAGAGTTGAAGAAAATTATTGTAGATTCAGAGGTGAGGCTGATTGATGATGACATGGTCTTTGTCCCCCAAGTGTGCTAATATCAAGGCCTAAACTTGGTGATTGCAAAGGTGGCTAGAGTTCATGGAAGTTTTCCGGTGGAGGTAGTGAAGCTCTACAAAGGTAAGATGGGTCCTAGCCCAAACCTGGTAGATATTGCGCGGATAAAGGATGGTATTGTTTGTGTTAAATCATTATTCAACCAAAAAACTTAAGCTGATGGGTTACAATAAATTTAGTGTTTTATCAATACTTTAATACTCGCTCTCATTTGTGGCCTTGGAAATTTGCACAAGGCCCAACAAGTAGTTAGTAACATTAATTGGGGAACAAATGACATAACGGGGATTAAACTATATGACCTCCTGCTCTGATACCATGTTAAATTATCAATCAACCCAAAAGCTTAAGTTGAGGGCTTACGGTAAATTTAATATTTTATCAATACTTTAATATGTAATTTTGTGGAAGGAGACGAACATGGAAGTGCTTGACTCTGTTTTTAGGACTTTTTCTGTCTCTATTAACTTTAACTTCCAGCAGCGTTCAGTTGGGTGGTTTATAGCGTTTATGGGTCTTCAATTCCTAGATTCAGAGATGATTTTTGGCAGGACGTGAGGAACTTACACGTGGGGCATTGGTGTTTATGGGGTGATTTCAATGTGGTAAGATGGTTGAGAGAGAAATCAAGGGGTGGTAGAATCTGAATAAATACGAAGCAGTTCAATAACCCCTCAGAAGCCCTGGATCTTATAGATGTCCTTGCAAATGGTCCCTTCACTTGGTCTAACCTAAAGAATTTACTTGTTAGCTCCAAGCTAGATAGATTCCTCGTTTCGAAAGAGTGGCTAGATTTTTTAAGGAGATGAAGGTTGAAAGACTTGCTAGAATTGCTTGAGCCTCAGCCATTGTGACATCTGCGTTTCGAAAACCCCCCGACTTCTCTTTCTCCTTGGATTGAAAATGTTACACCATTGAAACAGCTTCAAACAACAGGTACAAAATCACAGAGGCTACCAGGGATCAATCCTTCTCTTTATCTCTGCAAAAATCGAAAAATCGACCCTTGGCTCTCGGCATCGTTATCTACCCTTCTGAATACACCACTAAACCACAAGTTCTTCAAGGAGTCACAGACTGATGAATACTCCATTTGGGTGGAAAAAATAACGAACAGAAAAGGCCACTATGTTGAAGTTGCTATGCTTGGGGTTAATGGAGGTCTGAACAAAGTTATTATCCCTGCTGGAGAAAACAAAAAAGGATGGATCCTCTTTATAGATCTCATTAACGCAGCCACAACTCCCAAGTCCTCCAAACCTTTGGTGTTAAATACTGAACAATCCTTCGAGGATATTCTGATAAAAATTCCAACCACCTCCATCAATGAACCTATCCAGTACTCGAGACCCATAGATGAGTTTCCCCTCAACCAATCGCCATTGAAGGAGGAGCTGGCATTTGCTACCTTGGAGTCAATCGTCATTGTTATCCGTGAACATTTCACGATGACTAGTTTGGTATTTTAAAAGCTACTTGAGAAGAAATCAGTGATTTTGTTGCCCTTAGCCCCATACAAGCCAATAAAGCTCTGTTTTCTCTTCAAGATCCGGAACAAGCTAAGATCTTTGGTAATTTTGAGGATAGTTACCAGGTGGGCTGTTATAAACTCACATTCAAGCCTTGGAGTTCTGAAACTTTCTATCTCTCCCCCAAGATCCCATCTTACGGTGGCTGATTAAAATCCATAATTTCCCTTAGATAAATGGAACCTCGACGTCTTCAAGACGATAGGCGATTTCTGTGGTGGTTATACAAAAACAACAAAGAAGACCTTGACTTGTAGATGGAGGTTTGCCTTCGTGTTAGAGAGAACCCCACTGGTTTTATCCCTGCAAATCTTGCCCTCACTCATCATCCACACAACCCAATAGTGTCTCACTAGACCCTTTTTTGTTGAAATTATAACGGTTATATGACTAGAGTCCATGGCTGCATCTCACAGAAACCACAGGAAAACTCTGTAAAGAATAGTGAAGTTGCCAATAGATTACACGAGCTGCCGGAGAAGACCCACAAGCGTTGAGAAGCCATAAATAGTGTACTTGTAGTAACATGTACACGCGCGGATAGTACTCCTATGCTTTTTGATTCATCACAGCCGTACCATCGAGCTTTGACAACAACATAGACTTCTGTCACATTAGCTGGTATTCTGCCTTTGCCCCCCCTCTCTCTCCTACCCCTGCTTTTCCCTCCAAAACCTATTGAAACCTTGAAACCTCTCCTCTGCTAAGAGCCACCAATAGCCTTTTACCAACAAACATGCCCTCCGAAAACCTCTCCTCTATTACTGACCCATCCCACCTTTTAGCATCATCTTCCAAGAAACTACTGTTCATCAATAAACAAAAGAAGCAACCTTATTACCCACAAAAAATTTTCTTCTTCCCCTGTTTTCAACCCATCCGACTCTAACAATTGCATCTCCAGCCCCCCCTTCTCTTTTACACCTCTCTGCCTGATAAACCTGATCCAAATAAATCTATCCTCATAGACTCCCTTCTTCATCTGGGTACTCTTCTTGATTCTAAAGTAAAAAACCCACAGCCTCCTTTTCAGGTTTCATACCCATGTTTCACCTCCCCCGACCAACAACCTCCTCTTCTCCCGCAACCTTTCTTCCCTCTCTATCACCCTCCTTATCCCATTCCCCCCATCAACGGTATCCCTCTCCTTGATTAGCCAGAACCAACCTACCCGTTGTTTCTCTCCACCCCCTTCGTTCACATGCTCTTTTCTTGGCTTAAAGAAAATGGGCTCTGTATTATGGCTATTCCCTCAAAGTAAAGAAATCAGCCGCAGCACATAAGTTACAAAAGGGTCTTTGCGAACTGTAGAATCTCCAATCCCCGATTAACTACGATACCAACGAACAAAACAAGGGGTCAACTGACAATAGATGATTCTCCTATCACTGAACGTTCGTGGTCTGGGATCTTGCAAAAAGTGTGCGCTGATCAAGGGCTACCTGCAGAAAATCAATCCGTCTATAGTTATTTTATAAGAGACGAAACAGTCTTCCATTAGCCATGCTTTCATCAAATCTCCTTGGAGTTTTAGAAATATTGGCCGGTCTTCCCTTGATGCTAGTGGATCCTCGGGAGGAGTGTTGTTCATATGGAATGATCCATCTTTCAAAATCTTGGAAGTGATAGGTGTGTACTCTCTCTCTTTAATTTTTTATTGGCTGATGGCTACAACTTTTGGATTACTAGCGTTCATGGACCCAATATTGCAGCCCATCACTCTGTTTTTTGGCGAGAACTGTACGATTTTTCATACCTTTATGAATAGCAATGAATTCTGGCTACTGATTTCAATGTCCTTAGGTGGTCCCATGAAAAATCCCCCTACAAACCTCCCACAAAAAGTATGAAGAAGTTCAACCGTTTCATTGGTAGCACTAGCCTTTGTGATATCCCTTTGACAAATGGTAAGTAGATACACATGGTCGAGCTTCAAAATTCAGCTTCTCACACGCTTTAGACAGATTCCTTGTGACTGAGGATTGCATAAACAAGTCCACCAATGCTCTAGCCCAGAGACTTGATCGAATTACTTCTGATCACTATCCCATTTCCTTCACTTTCGGAAAGGAAAAGAAGGGTCCATCGCCCAACAGATTCTCTAACAGCTGGATTCAACACCATTCCTTTATCCCATTGATCGAAGAATGGTGAAAAATTCATCTATAGAGGGCTGACCTGGTCATAGACTGATGATGAAGCTGAAAGGTTTGAAATCACACCTCAAAATAGGGAGTAAAGAGACCTTTAGTCAATTCACCAGCAAGAGATCCTTCATCATTCAGGAAATTACTAATATTGATAAGCTGGAGGAAAGGGGAACCTTGAACAACTCCTTCAAAATGAAGCGCACTGATTTGAAGGAAAACCTCCTATCCATTGTGGCTATGGAAGAATCTTCGTGGAGACAATGCTGCAAAGCTAAATGGTTCATTGAAGGAGACGATAATACCTCCTTTTTTCACAGATATGTGCCTGCAAATAGGAGAAAAAAATACCATCAACAAGATCCTTTCCCATAATGGTTGTAGCCACCTTAATGATGTGGATATTGAAACAGAATTTGTAAACTTCTTCAAGACTCTCTTCACCAGAAAGATAGCAACAGAATCCTTCCCGATCTCTCAAATTGGGATCCTATCTCCATCGAGTAAAGTGTTGCTTTGGAAGCTCCATTCACCGAAGAGGAGATTTATAAAGCGTTTTATAACCTTGGCACCAACAAGTCTCCCAGTCCCGATGGCTTCCTGGCTAAATTCTTAAAAAACTCATGGAACATCCTCAAGGAAGACATCAAGGAAGTGTTCAGTGATTCTTTTTTTTTGAGAAAGTCATTGTTAATGCTAGCATGAATGATGCGTATATTTGCCTGATTCCCAAGAAGGTGGATGCCAAATCGGTAGGTGATTATAGGCCTATTAGCCTTATCAAGGAATTTGAGGAAGTATTGGTGCTGAACATTAACATCCACAAGACTGAAATTCTGGGCATTAACATGGATCCTATGTCACTTTCCAATATTGCATCTGTTTTTGGGTGTAAAACTGGATGTTGGCCTAATTCATACTTGGGGCTTCCTCGAATGGGCAAACCAAACTCTGCATCTTTTTGGGCTCCTATTCATGAGAAGATTGAGAAAAGACTACACACTTGGGGATCATCTCACAAATCTTCCCATCTATTATCTCTCTTTTTCCTCTCCACACAAAGGTGGCTGTGACTTTTGGGAAACTGTACATAAATTTTTGGCGTGGCACTAATTCTAAGTTCTCATCTCCTTAGATGGGAAAAAATTACATTGCCCATTGAGAAAGGTGGATTGAGCATTGATGATTTGACGCTCATAACAAATCACTCCTTGCTAAATGGACTTGGCGCTTTTACAAGGAAAAGGACGCCTTATGGAGAAAAGTAATTGCCTCCAAATATGGATCTTCTCATTTGGATCTTATGACCGGTACACACAGATTTGAACTTCACAGGGCCATGGAAACACCTTGCGATTATAAGAACCTTGTCTATTGGAATATTAAACACAAGGTTGGTAATGATGCATCCAACCTTATTTGGAAGGATTCTTATATTGACAACTGTCCTCTTCAATCGTCCTTCCCTGCCATCTTTGCCTTGTCCAAGATGCATCTATTATGGAATTGTGGAATCAAGATTCCAATTCTTGGAATCTTCACTTGAGGAAAAATCTTAATCATATGGAAGCATTTGAATTTGGTTGTCTTATTAATCTTCTCCCTACTGCACTGAATATGGACAGCTTTGACTATTGGGAATGGAATTTGGAGAAAGATGGCAACTTTTCTTCAAAATCACTCCTCTCTCCGACACCACAGGGTATTATCAATAAGGCAGCTCTTTATCAGACTATTTGGGAAGGAAAATTCCCTACAAAAGCTCAGTTTTTTTTAATGTCAGACAAAGTGTAAAGAATAACTCACTACTTTCTATACACTAGAGAAATATATATCTATAGGCATACATGGAAGCTCTAAACTAATAATAGGAAATTACAATAAAGGACAAAAGATTAATAAACTGCTATTTTACATAAATAGACTATAACATTCCCCCTCAAGTTGGAGCATATATGTTAATCATGCCCAATTTGTTACACAGGTAATCTACTCGAACTCCATTTAAAGCTTTCGTGAAGATATATCCTAATTGCTCTCCAGTCTTCACGTATCCAATAAACACAAAACCTTGTTGTATTTTCTGACGAATAAATGACAATCAATTTCAATAAGTTTAGTCCGCTCATGAAATACTGGGTTGGATGCTATAGGAAGGGTAGCTTGGTTGTCGCACCACAACTTGGTCGGAACTGTAACATTGAAGCCTAACTCAATCAAAAGTTGATGCACCCACATGATCTCACATACAGATTGTGCCATAGCTCTGTATTCTGATTCAACACTTGATCGCGATACTACATTTTGCTTTTTACTCTTCCATGAAACTAAATTGCCACCAACAAAAACACAATATCCAAAAGTCGATCTTCTATCGTCTCTTGATCCAACCCAATCAGCATCTAAAAAACACTCAATATTCATATGACCATGATCTTTATATAAGATCCCTCTCGTCCAAGTGCAGCTTTCAAATAACACAAAATTTGTTGTACTGCAGCCCAATGATCTACTGTAGGTGAAGACATG
>JAOANK020552619.1:0-12310 GCA_026257165.2 Telfairia occidentalis
GATGCCTAGTCCTAAGGTAGTGTCCTAGGTTAGTGGTTAGTGGTGCCTAAATTTAATACTTTAGTCCACTAAATTTAATACGTTGTAGGCCTATATAAAGGCCATTTGATTGAATGGAAAAATCATCCAACACACAAGTTTATTTCATTCTCTTCATTGCTTCTCCAATTGTGTGTTTTCTCTCATTTCTCCAACATATTTTAATCAATTGAACTATGATCGGTTTGACCATTAAATTTATGATGTTGATGTGTCAGAAGATATATATAACGGTATGTTTAAAATAACTCTGAATGAACCATGAAGTAGTATATATTTTAAAACGTACTAAAAAAAGTATACATTTTTAAAATAAATACATGCTTATTTGTTTATAAAAATTATTATTTTAAGTGTCCTTTTTTTTTTGTTGACTATGCACCATAGATAGATATTATTTGACCTTCTAGAAAGATTGTTGATTTTCCTTTCCCATCAGTCAATGGTCAAATAATGAGGGAAATTTTTTATTTTTCTTACATGTTTTTTACACGATCCCCGAAATTTTATTTATTTATTTATTTTGTATAAAGGAAACGTTTCTACATCTCCAACATTTAAAAAAAGAAAAATATTGTTAAAATTCTTCTTATTAGTTGAAAAACATTGAAACCCATTTAAATGACAGTTTAGGAAAAGTCAATGATCAGAGCAAAAAGAGAGAAACATGGTTGATTCTTTTTAATTGGTCAACGTTTATAACTAAAGAGTGGAAAACTTTGATGCTTCTTTTTTTGCATGAATTGAACTGCTCCAATATTTCTTTTTTTAAAAGGAAAAAAGAAAGACAGTATAAGTTTTTTTTCCCTTTTTTTTTTTTTGAGTTCAACATTTGTGGGGTTGGGAGATCGAACTATCGATCTTTGCGATAGTAATTTATGTCTTTATCCACTGAGCTATGTTTGGATTGGCAAGTTTTTTTTTCTTATTATAAAAGAAAAGCATATTTTAATCATAAATGTTTCTTTCTTGAGAAATAAAATGCATTAACATATTTTAAATTCTTATGGTGAGAACTTATAATAAAGTTAAGAGAAAATAGATGATGTGACACTTACGCCTTTATAAAATTTATTGGATTGTCAATCCGTGCATAGCTCTATAGATAATACATCTATTATCATTTCAAAAATTAATGATTTCGAATTTCTACCCTACAATTGTTATAATTAAAAAAAGTACTTATCAAATTAATAATCCTTAAAATTTTAGATTTGATTTATAACAAACCCAATGTAAAGAAATTTCTTGGCTCAAAGATTTATCAAGTTTGCATATGTGAAGTTTGAGATTATAAAGTATGGATTTACAATGTAATATGCGAAGGGCTTGTTAGTTTTATTTTACGAAAAATTCCATAATTTAAGGAAACAAGGTTTTTTTTTCATCTTCTTTATTAATGTTAATAAAATGAGTTTAAAATTTTCAAACTTGGTTTAACAACAAGATCAAACAATTACGATGCTTTTTTTTTTTTGAGTTTACGGTGCCTCTTATATCTTGACTGATTATCTTGAATATTTTTTAAAATAAAATAAAAATAAAATAATAAGCCTGTGTTTTTTTTTTTTTTTTTTGTATAGATCAATAACATTATTGCAAATAAGACGATGGAAATTCAAATTTATAACTTATAAAAGGAGGAATAAAGATGCCTAACAATTTGAGTATTTAATCCATTTAAAGAAAGAAGACTTTAAGAATATAATTCATTAAAAAAAATGGTTTTTAGTTCAAAGACTTGTGTGAGATTCGTTCAACTAAAAAAGACAAAAAAAAAAAAGCATTCAAGAGAAGAAATTTTAATTTTTTTTTTCTTTTTAATATGTCTAAGTCATTATTTATTTGTGTATAGTACTAATACTTTGTTTGAATAAGTTTTGTCTTTGGATAGGACCGTAGGAATGAAAGTTTGAAAAAATCAAAATACATTAAAACCAAGCTTGTGTCATTCTTCTTTTTTCCAATATTTTTTTAATGATGAGACTATTATTTTGGAGTTCAACAACATGTAGAGGGTGAGAATTCGAATATTTAATATTTTAATCGAGAATATATATTTTAATTAATTTAGCTATGTTTAGATGGGTAATAGTTAAGTCACTGATCTACTGCTACAATAATTAGTAATTTTTTAAAATTAAAAAAAAAAGTATATTTGGCACTTTTAAATTATTGCACAATTAAAACTTGTTTCAAAAAAGAAAATTTTTATGGAAGGATGCCAGAGTAATAAAGAATTTGTACGTCTTTTCCGTGTATAAGCAACAACGTTGTTCATTGTTTGTTTGGTCAGCGATGTGATGGCGATCAGAACTTTTAAACAAGTGTTGTATGATGGCTTACTGACGCCATCATTCGTTATTGTGTCCTCAACCTTTGTCGTTAGCTTTCTATGTCTGATGGGAACCTTCGTAGTTCTAGCACATTGAACTTCGGATGTTCTTAATCCTCCCCCCTTCAACATCTGCCCAACTCTTCTCCATTTCTGGCCCAGTGAACTAATACATTAAAACCAAGCTTGTGTGAGATTCGTTCAACTAAAAGAGACAAAAAAAAAAAATTATAGCATTCAAGAGACGAAATTTTAATTTTTTTTCTTTTTAATATGCCTAAGCCATTATTTATTTGTGTATAGTACTAATACTTTGTTTGAATAAGTTTGTCTTTGGATAGGACCGTACAAATGAAAGTTTGAAAAAAATCAAAATACATTAAAACCAAGCTTGTGTCATTCTTTTTCTTTTCTAACATTTTTTTAATGATGAGACTATTATTTTTTGAGTTCAACAACATGTAGAGGGTGAGAATTCGAATCTTTAATATTTTAATCGAGAATATATATTTTAATTAATTTAGCTATGTTTAGATTGGTAATAGTTAAGTCATTGATCTACTGCTTCATAATTGGTAATTTTTTTAAAATTAAAAAAAAAAAGTATATTTGGCACTTTTAAATTATTGCACAATTAAAGCTTGTTTCAGAAAAGAAAATTTTTATGGAAGGATGCTAGAGTAATAAAGAATTTGTACGTCTTTTCTGTGTATAAGCAACGACATTGTTCATTGTTTGTCCGGTCATCGATGTGATGACGATCAAAACTTTTAAATAAGTGGTGTATGATGGCTTACTGGCGCCATCATTCCTTATTGTGTCCTCAGCCTTTGCCATTAGCTTTTTCTGTCTGATGGTAACCTTCGTAGTTCTAGCACATTGAACTTCAGATGGTTCTTCATCTTCCTCCCTTCAACATCTACCCAACTCTTCTTCATTTCGAACCCAGTAAACGTCAACAGAGGATTTCTCTTTCGAGTACCTTGACGTTGGGTTGGCATAATTTCTTCCTGGGACCCAGTATGTGTTTCCAGTGTCACAACATTGACCTTCTTGGTCAGGAGTTCGATTGGCTGTATGGTCTCATCCTCTATCGGCTTATCTAGAAATAAATCATGCATGTGAGGTTCCGTTGATACCTTAATTGTATGCGCAGTCATATCATCAGGCACCTCTATCGCACTAACCAAACAAAATGCTATTGGCTCATCTGAACGTGCGATCGTCTCATCACAAACTGCGATCGTCTCATCGGTCATCTCTATCGCATTAGTTGTACCAGATATATTAGCGCCTTCCGTTGGATCAACTGCATGCGAATCTAATAAGACGTCATCACCTCAACGTCTTTGGCCATACTAGCCTCTTCAATGGAAACATTGTTGTTGTCAACATGAGTCACATCTGTGTGACGACTAGTGTCTTCATCCACTCCCAATATGAATTGATTGGCGACGACATTTTGATCCTCCGCCAGCTCTAGATTATTCCGATTTGAGGTGGATGAACATTTAAAGATTTTCCCTGTGAGGACACAAAACATAATTGACGGTATTACTATCTGCCTAACGTAACTTGTTAAATGCAGATGTCAATGAAATTAAGTGGATACCTTAGTAATGAGGTACAAGTTTTTATGTATCTCCTTCAGCTCATCCTTAATCTCGCCTACCCAGTCTATTAATGGCTTCAATTGTTCGTGTAAATAACGTCGAGTATCAACATTTTTCTTAATCTTCAATTTCTATGTAAGTCTCCCACCTCAGAGCCTCCTTCATGAACCGTGCTTCCAGTTGTCACGGTCTCCATTATCAAGTGGACTACAGTTCATCGATGAGTTGCAACACAAACCCTCGTGGGTCAAAATTTGGAAGGGGTGGGGCTCGAGGGTCGTGACAAGATCTACATCATGGCCCTCCATACGAGCATTCATGTATCAGACCTCCTCTTCTAACTTCACTATATCTGGGTTGACAACCGTCTACAATAACAAAAAAATAAATAAGTAAAAACCATTGTCATGTATCTTATTGTGTGGAATGATCAGAAGTGATTTATTTTGGAAATTTCATCACCCATGGCAAATTGAAAACCCCAATCTCAAATTGTTTGTAGTTGGGCATTCGAGGGCATGACCACAGAAAAATACGTGGTATCGTGGTGTCGTTCAATTTGCAGGCAAATGTACTATCGATAAAGAACATAATTTCATATGCCCATACCTGCGCAAATGTGTATGCTTTAATAAATTGCATGATACATTGATGATAATGTATCAATGTAAAGTAAGATAAACGAATAACTGGAACGCATGGACAAAACTAAGAACAGAATACTTTGGATTGGTCTTCTTCTGTTGTTTCTGCATTCCGTCCAACTTCCCAATGACTGCAACCCTTAGGCTCTTTAGCGTACGTTCGAAGAAGTGGGAGGACCAGTCGTAACTCTTGAAGGCATCATCGTCTTTTATGATTATCAGCATATTCCAGTCGACGAGAGTCTTCATATCCCTACCTGTCAGACCTACCTCTATGAAATTGAACAACCCCATCTTAACAACATCATCGTCTCTATCAAACTGAAAATCTATGAATATGGTTTCAACATCCAAACGTTTGACTTGATTCATGTGTGGGAATACAAGCGATCTTAGTCTTCCCGATATTGTAGGCTTCTTTTTAGCAATCTGTGGAGGTCACAGTCCTGTTATAATATTGAACTCCTGTTAGGAGAAGGAGACCTTGGTGCTGCAGATGTTGAAACTCATGGCACCTTCTTTCTGGTCTTCTATTTCTCTAAGCAGAAGATGATGCACTAACTGACCGTTAAACATTAGGTTCGTATCCAAGAGATAACCGAATACGATTTTCTTGAATAGAGCAATCGGTGATTTAGTTAGCTTTCGCTTCACTGTTTCTATAACGTGTGTCATGTGAGCCAATGATGAAACTTCTGCAGTGAAGTACTCATCTGGGACAATCTTGACTACCATACCCATCTCCATTGTGCATTTTTGAATTATAGTCTATGAATGATGAAGATGCGTATTAAATCAAACCCAATGCAACAAACTATTCAGATGTTATAAATCACAACCGTGTCAATTTGTAGAACAGTAAGTATAATGCGAATGCATTGGACACTAATAAATCGTATTACTTGATGGTTCTATCAAGATAGCTAGCACAACCAAGTGGGTACTAAAAATAAACATGTTGTGGTGAGAATAAATGTTCAGTAGTCCTTTATCTCACCAAGATTATAACAAACTCATACATTTCTACCGGTACGAATTTTATTTAACCTAGGATTTCAAAGAACAAAGGCGAAATAGGAATGAAACCCAAATAAGTATTGCAGTATTTACAAATTTCTACTATGGATTGTGCAATAGAATAGAAGTACAAATTCACTCGACATTAGTAAATTAGTTAAAAGGAAATAAAACAATAAAATTAATTGGTCACAAGTGTTCATCAATGAAGTGTTGAGCAATTTTATTCATTCAAATATACGATAGATTATGGTGAATGAACAATGCCAACATAACGTAAAAAAAAACATAGAACTCACATTGAGAAAAAATGAAGGAGACAAATGATGGGAACAGAAGTAGTTGTGTTTGAAACAGATGAAAAAAAAAAGCGTCTACAACTTTCGAGCAGCTATGTTTTTCGAATTAAAGGTAGACATGAGGGCAGAAGAAAAACAAAACTGTTGGTTAAATATTACATTTTTTCTTTAAGCATATTTAATTAAGAAAAAAAAGAAGAAGGTAAAACGCAATACGGTCGTTCATTCGGATTGCGCGATCGGGTACCTTACAAGTTATTGATATGATTATTCGATCGTCATGTATCAGATAACGCGATCATTTTGTATAGTTCATCACTAATTTTGCTATGCAATCGTGTTGCATCGGGATATGCAATGAAAATTTTGTTTTTATTTGTTTATATTTTTTTCCTTCTTAAGTCACTACATGAACATTCTGACTATTTACTAATTCTATCATTGGTTGGAGAAACCCCAAGTACTCTATATCTACAACAGCAGCATGTCCGACCAAGAGGTGAATAGTCTGTTCCAAGCCACAGGCGCTGCTCATTACTTTCCGAATAACGACGAGTCTGAGCTTAATGGAATCAAACAGAAAATATGTCGATTCTATCATGGGCTGGAGACTGCTCAGCACAACAGATCCATTCTAAGAGATAGAGCAAATGATAGTCGCAACTCAGTGAATCGGCTGATGGGTAACAATTGAAGACACTTAAAGAAAAAGAATGGAGAACGGTTCCAGACCATTGAGGACTTAGAGAAATTGATTAAGGCTACAGAGTCTACTAGACAAAATTTATCATAATGCCCTTACTTGTACTTGTTATAGGAAGTTGTATTTTTTTTTTACAATATTATTTTTTTCTTTTTAATTAATTAATGACTCTTCATCTAACCCATAGAGGAAAACGAAAAGGTGTTAATGGTGCTTTGAAGACAACCGAATGCAACATTAACTCCACTTTCCTACCAACCAATTCTTATAAACTTACTTAAATATGATTAACAGAGGCTTTGCAACTTTTATCAAATAACATAAGATAAGATTGTAAACGACATGGTAGCCAGGGAAAAAATCCATATGTCATTATTGATGATTTGGGTGACGATGGTTCATGAAACGTTCGAATCCCACCAAGGCATCCAGCACAAGGAAGGGTACGCCTGTTTGATGTATAGCCGAAAAAGAAAATCGTATCGAAGGAAATCCACATGTTGCGCTGGTGGCGACCCAACAAGAGTTTCTAGAATTGAAGCATCGACTATTCTCTACATAGCACTACGTACAAGTAGAAGCGTCAAGATGGATGGATTTCTAGAAGCAGTGTGGGATATACCAATGAGATATCCTCTAGTTGGAGAAGGAGAATGAAGAACTCATGGAAAAGGTTGCTAATTTGGAGCTTCGTCTATCAGAGTGGACTAAAAGGTAATTTTTTATAAGTATATTTACCAGTTTTTTTCAATAATCTGTTTAGATTTCCACTAGTATGATGCTACACTATTGCAACGTCCAATGATAACATAGAATTTAATCTAGCATACTTAAATATTAGATGCGATGGCATAATACATAATATATTAAACTATAACGCGATAGTGTTCACTCGTCTAAACGTCTGTGCGATCGTGTCATGATCAAAACTTCAACGCGATCGTCTAAATCTTCAAAATGTTTGCCCGATTGTGTCATAAAATTTAACTTGATGGTATCAAAGTTTGACGTATTTGACCATATCAATACGATAGTTCAATATTTAATCACGACAGTAACAAATTTCAAATAGTTGTAAAATTTTCAATGAAGATATCATATAGGGCATCATGGAGTTCAAATGTAATTGCCCATTAAAAAAAGTCTAGAAGATAGGAGAATTTGACCATAATTGTATGACATATTGGACGCCTAACGAAAGTTTGTTTCCTACGTTAATGATTCAGGATTCAATCCTATAATGTCGTATTTCAAAAATTTACAATAAAAATCTCATAGTCACCACTACCACGCTGCAATGGAGCCGATAGGCAACGTATGGGCCATGTCAACATAGTCAGCTTCTAATTCTTCTTCGTGATGCCACAATGGTAGAGAACTGTCGGAAGGATGTGAGTCATGAAATTCAACTCCTCGTGTAGTGACTCCAATCGTGTCAGCAAAAGAAGTGAGTCCTAAATATTAAGCTCGCATTCAGACAGGTCAATGCAAAGTAAAACCCAATGAGAAGATGTTAAATGGGAGGTAGACAACATCGATTTCCGACCAGGGTGTATTGTAATATGTTTTATTACCCTTCACAAATTGAAGCACACTACTATCAGCCTTACACCAATTGAAACATCTGGGTTGGTGACTTGAAGAACTGTACAACTACGTCAAAACTCTATCGGACCGTCATAGTTCATTCTATAGAAACATATAATATTGTTAATTAAAGTTGTATTGTACGTTCAAAATATAAGAGTTCGCACGTGCACTTACCATGAAAAGTACAAAATCGACCATAAGTTTTGAACGACACAAGTTGGGGATGACAACCGTCTAAAACTTCATGTAGGTGAACAGAAAAATAGTGTTCATTTTCTAATAACAAATGCTAGGTAGAAGAGTAAGATCTTAGATAACATAATTGAAAAAATATGAAATAAACAAAACGCCAAATCACTTAGACTAACATCATCACCAAGCCATTCAGATGGGGTCAGGAGACAATGAAACCCAAGTTTTCCCAAGAAAGTTAAATGACATAGTTCGTAAGAACTTATCCATTCTTTAGTCATCTAACCATCTTTCTAGACCCACCTCCAATATCGTTGGTATTTCAAATAATGGGTTGTACGAAGCCATCCCTAGTGTAGTCTTTTTTGCATTTTTTCCACCCACGTAAGGTTTCAACAGCTTCCATAGTTGCTTTCTTTTTTTGCTTTCTTCAAGTAAATGATGGGTCATGGATTCATCAATCTAACACAAGTATGGTATAGAACATATAAATAATACGAACAGACAAAAGATTTTTTAGATTGTATATAGATCAAAACTAACAAACTTTCTTATATTTTTTATCGATCGAGAAATATGAACAATAGGACGTGTTTCACCTATACACATTTCAACTAATCCACCCACATCAACCGTATCTTCGTTTATATTGGCATCATCACTTTTGTCTTCACTTCTATTGGCAGCATCCCCATTGCTTTCATGACTTTGTGCACACGGCCCATCTGTGAACTTACCACGATTAGTTGACAACAACTATTCACAAAGGAAATATTAATGAAATAGAAATTACAAATTGATTCCAGCATAGTTTAGGGAAAGTGTAACCAAATATCGTAATCAAACTTTATGTTTGCGTTCATCTTATCTATCTTCCTATTTGCAATGTCCAAGTCATTCTGCATACAAGCTACAGGAGCATCAAGCCTTTGAATATTCGCGTATATATCTTTTGTAACAGCATAAAAATTATCCTCCAATTGGACGCCCTTTCGAGTTTGACGTGAAGATGGTGAGGAAAGATGTTGCAAAAGGTAACCAGACGGGTGGATATTTGTCATTATATCCATTTTCGATAACTATAAGTGATAAAAGGTAATCGAGTTAATTTAGATTATCATCGTGTGGATCAATCGCTCTCATCAATTTTAGTGCAATGAATTTAAATATAGATCGTTCAAACCGATCGCATGTAACAATATAAATCGAGCAATACGATTGCATTGGTAATACAGTATTGAGTTGTCCAATCGCATTTCTATATCGCATATATTGGGATCGACTCAACCCGATAGAATTAGTGAATTGCGATCGTCTTTGAAGATCGAGTTTGCAAACTTCAAACGAATAAAAAGGATCATGTCATCCAATAATGAAATCATGACTAAAGAAATACATACATTAGAAGTTAAAAATGTAAACAGCTGAAGTGGAGTTGAGATAATCGAGTCACAGTACACGAAATAGAAAAAAAAGTTCAGACAACCAATATAGAATAGTCCAATGAAAAAGATTCGGACTTTGAATCACAAAAAATAACATTAATAAACAATGACACGCCTAGTGAAACCAACTTCCATGTATCTGTGTCTAATATGTTGTTCGGTTCGCCCTTGAGCACTGTGTGAGATTGCGAGAAGAACGAGAAGACTAACGATGAGAAGGACAAACAATAGATTGAATGGTAAAATGGAGATAGAAGAAGAAATATAATGAAAGAGAAACAAAGGGGTATATTGGTAAAAATAAGTAGTCTGAAAAGTAAAAAACGTGTCAGGCGGGTTCGAAAAACTGAAAATGAGGTTACAAAAACTTGAACTTGAAGAGGGGATTAATTCCTAAAAGAAAAAACTCAAAATGAGACAAGAATGAAAATTTCTCATTGAACTTGCCCGGACTTAAATAAGTGTGCAATTTCATTTTCTATATGAACAATCAGTACACTAAACATTCTCAAGTGTGTTCAAGGGACTGCTAATAGCTTACCAAGTACAAGATTGATGATCTTTAGAAAGGCGACACTAAAACAAAACTTTTGTTAAAATTAACAAGATGACAATGAAATTGAATTTTTGTTGAAATTAGTACATTTTGAAAATTATAGTTAATGATCGAGATCTCATATGCTGGTTTTTCTATGACTTGGTCTTGTGTAACTAATTTGTTAAATTTTGATTTTTGTTGAATATGACTTAACAACTCCAGACTTAATAAGTTCACCCCCTACGCCAAACGCCCCTTAGGTTGTCACTTAGGGCCTGTTTGGGGGAAGGAGTTGTGGGGAGTGGACTTGGGGGGAGTAAGCCCACTCCCCATTTGGTCCAAGGAGTTGGGTGGGTTGCCTCAACTCCCCCACACTATTTCCCACTCCTTCCCCAAAACAAATTACTCCCTCTTATTCCTCTCTCCACTCCTTCTCCCAAAACAAATTATCCCCCAATTAGTTTTCCTACTCCTTCCCCACTTCTCTGTACTGTTCTCCACTCCATCTCACATCCCAACTTCTATTGCCCTTCCTCTCCCTCCGACTTCACTCTTCCCCACCTCACGCATGGCTACCTCATTTCCTCTCTCTCCTCAAACATTGTCGCCTGCCTTTTCCTTACCTCACGCATGGCTGCCTCTTTTCTTTTCCTTCAACATCTGAAGCTAGAAACCCTCCTTCCTTTGTCTAGGGGACTATGTCAATCGTTTCCTTCACTGGTATGCGCGTTCTTCTTCCCCTTCTCCAAATCTAGGTATGGACCCTTTTCTCCTCCTCTCTTCATCTTCCCTTTCATCAAAATAAAAACCCTTTTTTCTCCCCTATCTTCGTCTTCTCCTTCATTTAAACAAAAACTCTATTTTCTCTCTCGCACCTCTTTGTCTCGCACTTGGTCAAAATGAAAAATCGCTCTTCTTTTTTTTCGAAACGTAACTCCAATTTTTCTAAAAGCCAAAGTTGCAACCCTAATCTTTACTCGATTATGTGTTACAATTTTTTATCTACTGATTTTGATTTTCTACTGCAGATGTAAGTCCCCACTTCTCCTCACTAGGACCCTAACCCCATCCTTGATTCTTTTATGTTTCCTTCCTTCCTACTTCAACAAGCCTATCTCACCCTTTTACCCCATTATATTTTCATCATTATTTCTGCATTTGCATGCTAGAAAGTGGAAGGGTTTGGTAGTGTGGGTGATGGTTCGTTCCCATTCGCCATAACTCCTCTTGTTGCTTGGACCACTCATCCAGACTCGTTCCCCCTTTTCCATTTTCATCATTGTTTATGCATTCAAATGCAGGAAAAAGGAATGGATTTGGTGGATTGATGGTTTGATTGGGACTAGTTAACGCCTGGTGTGGGAAATTTGAGGTAAATACGGTCGATTCACCCTGTTCTTATTGTGCAACATAATTTTACCTTCCACTTAAGTATGCCAACTGATTTATATTGTTGTTGCTATTATAAATGTTCAATTCAACCTCTTTGGTGTAAGTATGCATACTGATTTTGCATGTTCATTTCAGCTTCCTGATTTAATGTTCTTATTTTTAGTATACATGTTGATTTGTAGTTCCTAGTTTAAGGTTAATGATTTAATGATCATTGGTATTATGGATGTTCATTTCATTTGATAAAATCAACTTTCCTTACTGATTTTCCTACTTTTAGAATAGATGTTGATTTCTAGTTCCTGATTTAAGCTTACTGATTTAATGATCATTGTTATTATGGATGTTCATTTCAGCTTCTTGATTCAACTATCCATATTGATTAACATGTTCTTATTTTTAGAATACATGTGGATTTGTAGTTTCTGATTTAAGCTTATTGATTTAATAATTATTGGTGTTATGGATATTCATTTTAGGTTGATTTACTAATTTGTTGTATA
>JAOANK020553559.1:0-12302 GCA_026257165.2 Telfairia occidentalis
TAGTCACTATTTCTTTATAACACCATTTCCTGATAAACACTGACTTATTTCATAATTGATGACCTAGGTAACTCGATTTTAATCCTGAGCTAACTATAAACTCCTGTTTATTCGAGATTATCCTTAGATCTACATGGGTGAGAGAGGCTCATCATAGCCTGCTTAATAGGGCTTCCATTTCATGGGTAAGACCGGGTAGATAGCTGGGCACATAGTCATGCAAGATGGAATTCACTCCTACCCAACTTTAGGAATAGTAGAGAGGTTGTTCCCTTAAGTACTGATTTCAGGTCATGAACAAGAGACCCCACTTTCTCATTGGCCTGAGAGGGACATGGTTTGGGGGTTGGACCACAAACCATTTGTTCATTAGAGGGTTAGTGGTACTTAAAGAGCAAGAAGTATTCTAGGGGTAAAATAGTAATTTTGACCTAGTTGAGATTATGAACAACTTGTGAACGGTCGACTTACCATGGTCATATCGAATGGGCAGAAATATATCTATAATGAGGAGAGTGGAGCTACAGGCTTTAGTGGAGTGACCTGTTTGTTAACGAATGCTGATTAACTAGGTTAAAGAGTTTAACCTGTTAATCTTGGATCGTTGGAGCTCATGATCTATAGGTCCATTAGGTCCCTCGGCTAGCTCATATCAAATCAAACTTTATAACAGTATGGTGAATGGATTCGAAACATTCAAATTTGGTTAAAGGAGTGAGCATTAAATATATTCGATATGTTTAACGTCTTAACATTTAATTGTGAATTAAACGATCAATGAGAGTTGAAAATGATATTTAAATGAGATTTAAATAGTATATATACAAATAGGGATTCATATTCGAAAAAATTGTTTTTTGGAAAAACCAAGATTGGTGTGGTTTTAATATTATTTTAATATTTGATATTAAAATAATATCATTAAATTAAAATTAGTTTAAATTTATTTTTCCCTTTTATTTTGGATTTGATTAAAACAAAAAAAAAAAAAAAAGGAAAAAGAATAGAAAAATCAAGTTAGTGAAAAAATCAACTAATTTGATTTTTTCTTACAACTAAGTGAGGTGTCTTCATCTCATCAAGCCACAAATCTCACTAAGTGCATGAGGTTTAGGTGTCAATCTCTTATGCATTTGAGGTATGTACAAATTCTTCCATAAATGGAAGATTTTTCACCTCAAATTAAGGTTAATGATTTTGATTAATTTGGCTTCCAAAAGAGTGTTCTAAATGTTAGAACTCTACCTGTATTCCATCTTTTTCTCCCACAAATTCACCTCAAATTGGATCCCACAATCCGTTATAAGGTCAGAGAATAGTCGAAAAGACTCTCGTGGTGGTCCAACATTCGTTCGTGATCAAAACCATGGAGAAACGAGGAAGATTTTGAGCATCAAAGGTTGGTTTCTCATTTCTCTATTTTTTCCTCTTAAATAATCTATGTTTATCCTTTTAATTGAGCATGTTAGAGTGTAATTCGATCCAATCCGCTTCGTATGCATGTAATTTACTCTTTCACATACAACACCTTATAGAGGACGACAAAGGACTGCAACAAAAGCACTATAATTAGGTTATTTATCACCCTTTATGTCTAAAGATTCTAATTTTTTTTAGGAAAATATGTGACAGGTGCCAGAGGAAAGGCAATATAGATATAAAGGATGAGATGCCATTGACATATATCTTGGAGATTTAGTTAGTCAACGTTTGGAAAATCGACTTCAAGGGGTGTTTTCATCCTTCGAACGATAACTCTAATATTTTGTTAGCTGTAGGTTATGTGTCTAAGCAGGTAGAGATAATTGCTTATGCTTAGAATGATACTAAAATAGTTTCATAATTTCTTCCAAAAAATATATTTACTCGTTTTGGTACTCCAAGAGCTTTGAGAAGTGACGAAAGATCCCATCTTATAAATAGGATTCTTAATAACTTGTTAGCAAAGTATGGTGTTAAACATACAGTGGACCCCTTATCACCCTCAGGCTAATGGTCATGTCGAAATGTCTAATAGAAAGATTAAGAGAATCCTAGAAAAGGTTATTAACTCGAATAGGAGGGATTGGCCTTTTAGGTTACCAAATGCTCTTTTGACTTATAGGACAGCTTTTAAGACACTTTTAGGAATGTCTCTTTATAGGTTAGTCTATGTTAAAGCATGCCATTTTCCTTTAGAGTTAGAACGCAAGGCCTTTAGGCTTTGAAGCATCTAAATTTTGACACTTCCAGTGCTTGAGCAATACGTTTTTTTGCAATTAAATGAATTGGAGGAGCTTAATTATTTCTCCTATGAAAGATGCAAAAATGTACAAAGAGTAAACCAGGGCATGACATGACAAGAGGCTGACTCAATAGTAGTTTGAGAAAGGACAGTAGGTTTTACTATACAATTCAAGATTAAAACTTTTTGTAGAAAAGCTTAAGTCTTGTTGGTTTGGACCTTTCACTGTTCTTGAAGTTTTTCCTCATGGTGCAATGACATTGTGAAATGATAAAGAAGGGAGAGTATTTAAAGTCAATAGCCAGAGGATTAAGCATTATTGGGTAGATGAATTTCTTAGAAAATGTTCCTATACCCAAGTGCTAGATAACTGATGAAGCACTTTGATTGAGAGAGCATCACATTGCGCGTAACACTTATCTATGTTTGCTCTCTTTGAATTTTATTTATTGCTTTATTTTCAAATATTTGAATCTATTTTCATATTTGTTTTGTTTAAATTAGATTAGATTCAATTTTATTTTTATCTTTTGTATTTTGAGTGTGTTTTAGATTAGATGTACATTTGGAAATTAGTTTTGCTAATTTTCTTCTACTTTGTTGTTAGGATAAAAGTAGATATTCTTTTTTTCAATGGAGCATTAATTTGGTTGTTGAGAAGAAGGAATATATTTGCCTTATTTATTTCCGCCTTTTACTTCAATCTCACGGTTCACTTTTTTATGCACGCAATATTACTGCCATTTCGAAAATTGACTGTGTGAATAAGATATTTTGGCAAAGTAGTTTAATTGCCATGATTCTCCATAATATTTTATTCCTTAAAATAATCAATTTTGCACGGATAAGGGTTTCGAATACTAAAAGCGTGTGGAAAATGATAGGACAACCTCGATGGTTTAGGGTTTAGTTAAAGAAACTTTGTTTCTTTGTGTAACTCCTGTTCTCCATTATGACTTCTGGATTTTTTTTCTTTCTTTTAGAGAAAATAACACAACAACCATGCCAGTAAAGACAAAAGCCAAGAAAGTGAAGACTACATCAAATCATCCAATCCCAGACATTGAAATTCATCTTGGAGGAATGTTTAGATGCTTTCCCCACAGGTTAAGAAGGGGAAAAAGAAGAAAGCCAAGAAAACTGAACGACCTATTGAGACAGTGGAGCTTCAACCATTGATTGATGTCATTGTAGAGTCTATTGTTGAAACCATCTCTAAGGAAGAAACGCTAAAACTTGAGATCCAAGAACAAATCGTTCCCCCCGAAGAAGAAGAGTGAATCAAGGAACTATAAGAAATTGAAGAAGTCTAAGAAGAAGCCAATGTGGAACAACCTGCAGCTACACCAAGTGATCCTTCATCAAGTACACCTAAGTGGAAAAAGAAATTTAAGAAGAAGAAACTGTCTGCCAAGAAGCATGGTTTGGAGCAAGAAACTCTAGGAGATCAAAAGGTTACATCGCTGGCTGCAAAGATGGCAAGGAACAAAGAAAACGAGCCCATGCATGATCCATTGCTGGATCAATCTCCTCTTTAGATTGAAGATTGCCTCATCAATAATATTGCCAAACATAAATACGAGGAAATTAACGAGAGAGATTTCTTGCCAGAAAGAGGATTTGTTAAGTCATTGAAGGAATTAGCCAGTTTTATTTTCATAAGTACTACTAACCATTCTTGAGACTCTTTCTACAAAAAACCAGAGCCAACCATCATCGTTGTGGCTCATGAGTTCTATGTTAATCTAGATGAAGATGAAGAATTTCAAACCACTGTGAGGGCAGTTCTAGTCGATTTCTCCCTAGGCGGCATCAACAGTATCTACAATATGCAAGAGTTTCCCACGTTGTGTGCAATGATATGGCTATTTCTCCTTCATAGAAGCAATTGGATGCATCAATTAGGAAGATTGGTGTTGACGTTGCCTAACGGCTAGTTTCTTCAACATAAACGTACTTTTTAATTGGCATTTCTCAAGACAGAAGCCAACACATGGCTTTCTTTCATGAAGTTATGTCTGCTTCCAATGGCGCATGACTCAACCATAAAAAAGGATAAAATTTTGCTTGTATTTGCTATAATGAGGTTACTCAACATTGATGTTTGTAAAATTATTGTCCAAAAAATCTATAGTTGGTACAGGAAGGTAGGCAAATTATTCTTCTGCAACAACATCACGTTGTGCAGAAGGGCAGGTGTTCCAACACTTCCAAACGATATCACCCTACTTTACAAGGGTGTGATTGACACATCCAATCGCACAAAACTTCAGAGGGAGGACAACACAGTAAGGCAAGGTGGCCTATTGAATGGAGTATATTGTTTGTTGGAGCAATGAGATTTGATGATCAACTACCTCGAATTTAAAGAGAGGCAATGTCATACCCACTAAAGCTATGCTCGCAGACATGATACTGCCATTAAGAAGACATTTAAAGTAAATTTCTTGAAACCACACGCTGCTTTTCTTGCTGTCTTGAACTATTTAATGAACTCATGGATCCTGCCTTCACAGGTAGTGCATGACAAAGCTACGAAAGAGCAAGATTGAGTATTTGAAGATTGATGTTTTTCAAGGATGTTGGTTTAATCTCTTCTGCTTTTAAATTATATTTTTGTTTTTAATTTTTGCTATGTTTCTGTTTACTCTCATCTGTGGATTTATCATTACCTCAGTTCCATCCATATTTTGTAATCCCAGTAGTTGAAAGCAATATATATTTGGTTGCATCCTACCTTAATAATTGTGTGTTGAGTAATTGGGGAACAAATAAAACACCTAAGCATAAATGTTGATCCAGTAGTAGAAGTCTTCACTTTTAATTGATAGTCGAATTGACTGGATGACAAAAATAGTTTGGATTTGTGATAGTCAAGAACTTATTGACTCTTTAGTCTTTTTCACATTAAGACCTTGGGTTAAACAAATTCTTAGTAACCTCTCTTTAGGCTAGCTTGTATTCTGAGGAGAATTTACTCGAGCAATTAGGGTATCTTATTATTGCTAGATTAATTATGTTCTAGCTTTTTTTAGACTAAGTTTGGGATTATCCCTTTTGTGTTGTGCTCATTTGGGACAATGCGTATTTTTAAGTTTTGGGATGTTGTATCCCTTTGATTCTTTGGTCCTATTTTATTTTTTCCTAACTTTGGTGCCTTAAGCTTTGAGTGCATTCCTCTTTTCTTTGATAATACCCTTATCTCCCGTCATTCTAAGAAGCAAGAGGGAGTAACAAGACGGATTGCTATTAAGAAAATGAATGAAAGTCCCTATTAGGTGATGAGTATTTAAACTAGAGTGTGGTGCACCAAAAGTGTTGTCACTTTAAAATATAGGATATGATTGTAAGGGAACTAAATTAATATTGCAGAGAGAGTAATAGTTTTGTATTGTCCTCTAAAGAAGCAAAAACTAGGATTGCGAAGAGAAAATCACAATATTCTAATTGATGGCCTACACAGTGAGTGTTTTGATTTACGTATTGGCAAACTAAATGTTAGGATCTGAAGAATGAGTTAAGCTTGTGGCATGTGCAAAAGAGTGAAGAGGAGATAAAAGATTGAGTGAAATGGATGTAAATTCGGTGATATTCTGTTTTGTATTGAGTTATTGCTTCTTTGATTCTACCGTAGGATTTTGTTTGCTACAGTATTAGTTTTGAGGTCTTTCTAGAGTTTTAAGTATTACTCAGGGACGAGCACTGATTCAAGTTTAAGGATGTGATAATTCTTCAAGAGTAGAGTTATTTGTAGTTTTTATGATTCAATTGTATCCATATTATTAACAAAATGCTCATGATTGGTTGCTTATTTCTTAGAATGGTCTTTGATCTTCATTAGTGCTTGTGGAAACCTCAACATTACAATAGGCATTAAAAGGATGAACTTTGGATATTTTATACTTATTTGATACTGATTCTATTTATTTTGTCTTTAAATTGATGAGGGAGAATTATTTTAGCAAAACTTGTAGTGTCAGATTGTGGAAAGAATGATCGAGCAATTATGGCCCAATACATACTAGTATTAAGCACGAAAAAAAGTTACACTATTAAAAAGAAACTAGTTTCTTTATATATAGTGTTAGGGATTCAATGGATGCATGAAATGTGTATGAGTTGACCTAATTAGCTCTGAAATCAATGATATAAAGAGAAAAGTAGCCACCAAAGAGAGGAGTCTTCCTTTAGTCTTCTTTTGAGAATTGGTTTTCGGGAATTAATTTTTGAGAGTTTACGTAGAGAGAGTCTTGAAAGTAAAGAATACAATTGAAGAATTATTGGAGGAACAAAGTGGATCTGCCATTGAGGGTTGGAGTGAAGAAGACAATTCAATTAGAATCGTCACTAGAGTGAACAAGATTTTGCATAGTTTCCTATCTTAAGAAAGTGTTAGGAGGAACTTGATCGTTTCTTTTATTGTTTTTCTAGTTTTTTGATATTGTAGCATGAACTAATCACCTTTTAGGTGACGATTAAGGATTGTGTTATTAACATGATTTAGTACTGTAGTATGTTTGCTGAATTGATTTGTTTTAGAACTATTCTTAATTGTTTAATATTGATGTCTGTCTGTCCAACATTCATGTTTGCCTCTTAATTTTGTTAGTAGCTGGCTAATTGAGAAGGTTAGCGATTATCACTTTCCTAATGCACAAATTACAATAGGTTGAACTCATATGGGTTAATGGGAGTTAATGTAAGATATTTGAGAAATTTGGGAAGATTTCATGACTATTGTTATGTGAGTTGACTTTTCAAGATTATTCCTTCAGCATACTATCTCAGGAAAATAACATTATACCTTAATCTAAACCAATTCCATCTATAATATTATGGTTCCGAGAAGCATTTACTTTATTCTTTCATTTAGCTTCATTCCACATTTAGTTAACAAACATCCCAAATAATTATCCCTAGTTAGAAATTGAATAAAACTAAAGACTGTGTTTGAATAAGTTAAAATCTAGTTTTAATCCACTTGTAGACGATATTTATACTTATCACTTGTCACTGACTGTCTACACTTGCACAACCTTAGTGTGGTTATCATTGTTTATTTCAACCTCACTTTGGAAAGAGACAACCTTCCTTGTTTTCAACTACAACAAAGACAACAACAAGTTATGCATCAGATGCTCCCTGACACCTTTTCTTAAAGCTTAATGAAAGAGTATATGACCAAAAATGATGTTGCTATCCAAAGTCAATAGGCTTCTTTGCAAAATCTAGAGCTATAGATGGGAACATTGGCCACTGAATTAAAAAGCAGACTACAAGAAAAATTACCTTCAGATTTTAAAATCCAAAATGAAAAGGTAAGGACCAAGTCCAAGCAGTGAAGTTGAGGCGTGGAAAATCAAAGAGTGAAATTCACAATGAAAATAAGAAAAGAAAGGCAACGGTGGATAATGCAGAGAGGGAACAAGTAGAAGGTGACTCAATAGATGAATAAAGCAATTTGCAACAAAAACAAGAAAATGAGCTACAAGTTGAGAGGGAGATAGTAAAACCTTCTAATAAATAGGCTACTACTTAGATGAATTTGAACAACAAGCCTAGATAGGTTCTAACCTTTAAACCATGTCCCCCACCCTTTCGTCAAAGATTTAAGAAATAGGAACATGACAATCAATTCAGAAAGTTTCTCGATGTTCTTAAGCAACTCCACATAAACATCACTTCTCGTAAGGGCATTGAAGCAAATTCCTACTTAGGTTAAGTTTCTTAAAGACATCTTAATTAAAAAGAGAAGATTGGGGGAGCATGAGACACTTTCCTTGACTGAAGAGTGTAGTGTCATCCTAAATAATAGTCCCTCCGAAGGTAAAAGATCCTGGTACTTTTACCATTAAAGTTTCAATAGAAGAAAAGAGCTCTAAATAACTCTTTGTGACTTTGGGGCAAGCATAAATCTTATGTCATTGTTTGGGTGTGGGTGAAGCTAGACCAACTATAACGTCCTGTTATTTAATTTTATCATTTATGAGAATTATTTAGATTTAACTTGATTAAGTGGTTGAGAATTATTTGGATTAATTAAGTTAATTTTTTGGATCTAATAAATTAGTGGAATTTTATTATTATTATTATTATTTATTTTTTGGAAAGAGGACATTAGAAAAGAATTAGGAAGATAATTGAAGTTTTAATTTTTGGAAAAGATAAGAGGTAAAAGGAGATAAAATAGGGGGAATGACATGTTTGTAAATAAAAGTGAGGGGATAAGAAATAAGGTTTGCGTGGTGTACCCCTTTTAAATAGAAAGAGATGAAGCCTAGCCTCCACCATTAATTTTTTAAAAGAAACACAATACTCTATCCCTCTCTTCCCTCCCCTCTCACGCATGCCCCAATCTTCCCCCTCCTCATCCAGCCGGTGGCGGCACACCAGCACAGCTCGTTAGGTCTCTCTCTCCCTCTCCCTCTCTCCCTCTCTCCCTCTTCCTCTCTCTCTCTCACATACAACCACACTACCATAAGCATTCTTCTTCGTTCTTCAACAATAGTAGTGGAGAATGGCAGTTGTAACCCATTTGCGAGAAGAATCATGACGGCTCGAACTGATCATGGCAAAAAGCTACCGTGATGCACGACGAGAGGCATGTGATGACTTCTCTACATGCAAGTTTTATCTGGCACGTCAACTGTCATGGGAGAGTGAGCCGTTGTGTGACCTAACCCATTAGATAGATCGACGGCTGGGCTATGTGGAACATGAATGAAAAATCTTACCGGCAGTGGTGCGTGGTGGTCTGCAGAGAGCATGGACAATGTGTTGGGTTTTATGCCCTAAAACTCAGTGGCATGTAAACATATTCTATCATCAATAAAGTAGTTATTGAAGTTATTCAGTAAAGTTGTTATTGAATTATTTATAACTCTATAAATCAAATAAACTAAGAACTCATGGCTATAACATGAATACTTACACTTTATGTGGAGACATAAAAGTGGATCAAGTTTAAGTACATAGCCAAAACGGTCAATAGTATACGGATTAGGCTGGGTACCTTCTCCTGGGGACACTATGGAACGCAGCCCACTTTGTATATAATACAAACGATATGATCCTAAATCATTCATGTGGAGACATGAGAGTGGGGGTGTTCTATTCAATGAGTTTGCATAAGACTGGACCGCGAAATAGTTACAATTTCAATATAACGTTGATCATTGAAAACACTGACTAATTTCAATCTGATGACCTATGTAACTTGATCTTAATCCTGAGCTAACTATGAACTCCTATTTATTCTAGATTATCCTTAGATCTGCATGGGTGAGAGAGGCTCAACAACGCCTGCTCAATATCCCTCCCATTTCAAGGTAAGCCCGGGTAGATAGTTGGGGACATAGTCCTGTAAGATGAAATTCACTCCTACCCGACCTAAAGGATAGTAGAGAGGTTGTTCCTTTAAAGGCTGATTCCAGGTTTTGCACAAGGGGCCCCACCCTCTCATTGGTCCGAGAGGGAGTTCGGTTTGGTGGTTAGACCTCAAACCAAGTTGTTCATTAGAGGGATCAGTGGTATTTAAGGCACAAGAGGCAACTCAGGGGTAATTGACCAAGCTGAGGTTACGAACTGACCTGTGAAGGATCGACTTACTGATTATGGTTATATCAAATGGACACAAATATATCTATAGTGAGGAGCGTGCAGCTACGGGCTTTAGTGGAGTGACCCGTTAGTTAACAAATGTTGATTAACTAGGTCAAAGAGTTTGGCCGGTTATTCTCAGATCGTTGGAGCTCATGATCTATAGGTTCATTAGGTCCCTCAGCTAGCTCAGATCGGATAACACCTTGGAACAGTGTGGTGAATGAATTCGAAGCGTTCGAATTCGGTTTTAGGAGAATATTAAATATATGCGATATATTTAATCTATCGATATTTGATTGTGAATTAAACGATCGAGAGGAGTCAAAAATAACATTTAAATGAGATTTAATTTTTGTATATATGAATAAGGATTCATATTCGGAAAAACAATTTTTTCGAAAATCGGTATTAGTGGCAAAATAATATTATTTTAATATATGATATTAAAATAATTAAAAATTAAATTAGATTTTTTTTTTAATTTAATTAAATCATTTTGTTTTTTAAATTTGAGAAATTAAAAACAAAATAAAAAAAAGGAAAAGGAAAATGGAAATTTAGGAGAAATGAAAACAGTGATATTCCATTTTCTCTCCATTTTTTCTCCACCATTTGCCACCTCCAATTGAAGTGCTATCTCACCTTGATTGAGTGTCAATCTTCAGTGAGGTAGTTTTGCATGATGTGGGCTATAAATTGGACTCAAATTCGTCCATAAAAGGATGATGCACATCAAAGATTTTCCTCCCAAAAGTTGGTTGTTCATGTGTTGAACATAAACCAAACATCACCTCATTTTCTCTCTAATTCACCAATCAAGGGATCCCACCATTCTGTTCCTTGGCCGGAGAATAGCTGAGAAGACACTAGTGGTGGTCTGGGAGCTTGTTCGTGATCCATACCGCCGAAGATAGAGGAGAATTTGAGCTACAAAGGTTAGTTTCTTATTTCTCTATTTTCTCCTATTTATAGCATGATTTTTCATCTTAAATTGAGCTAATTAGAGTGCTTTAGATCTTAATCCGCTGCACATGTATGTTAATACATCCTTTACAATGGCGGTGCATGATGTGCAGTGAGCTCGGTATGATTTCTCTTCCAAAATATTAGCTGAGATGAATGTTATAGCCTAAATTCAGGAATATTCGCTAACATTCTAAACTTTAGAAATTATGTAGGAGAACTTGATTAAGGAGATTAGACCAGACGAGGAAAGGTCAATTTAGAATTTATTTAAGGAAGTCAAGTTAGTGGCTCTTCTCTCGGATAAGCCTTCAGGCTAGGTAAGATAAATTGTATGAATTGCATTGTAAAAATATTTGATTGTGTATTATGTGTTGTATGTTGATGATGAGCATGGCACGTATGATCTTATGTTCCTTTTCGTCATATTGAATTATGATTCAATGGCATGATCTGTATAAGCCTGATTGATTACTAGAGGCATCCCCTGATGATTATGTTTGGGGCCATTGAAGTATTGTAAGGTTTTATTGATTAAACATTTGTTCGATATGATTGTTAAGTTAATTGGGACCTATGCATGGATTGATGCATGTTGCACGGATTGAATTAATGAGTAATAGACTCTTCTGATATAGAGGATCAGTGTTTGAGGGCCTAGCTACATTGGTTAAGAGTGAGCTATCTTCAGATAGTAGTAAAGCTCCTTGAGAAGAACTCACAGTAGAACTCTAGAGGTGGCACGAGCAGGGAGGGAGTGCATAGTTACTAAGAGGATTGTGAATGACATGTCATATTAATTAGGCTCATAGCCTAGACTGAAAATGCTAATAAAGTAGGTCCCGCATGAGCATTGTATGATTGCATGTGTTTGCATATCTAACCCTGTGGGTTTGGTTATGGTCTACGTATTTATTTAAAATACTCAACCTTTTCTTTAAATATTTTTTTTTCAGGTAATGACAAGGGCGTACTAGATGGTTGATGAGAATTGGTCGGGAAGACAGCATGGTCGAGTCACTTAGTCTTCCATAATTTTAATTATTTTATATTTCATTATCTAAATTAATGTTGGATTATTTATTTTATATAATTGGACCTTTATTGGATTTTAGAATTCTTTATAATTTATATGATATTTTTATATTGTTTTATTTTAAATTGGGGTCCTAGTAAATTATCTTTAATTAATTTGCAGTTAATTTGGCTATTTTAAAAATGAATTTACATTTTCTAAATGCTATCTTCTAGTCCTTCCATCATTTGAAGCATGCATGATTGTAACGATCTTAGGAAATTGAGATATAGGAGTCGGGTCGTTATAGGTCGTTATAGTTTGTATTTGAGCAACTACAGTTCTGTAGACCTCTTACATTGTAAGCATTAATGTGACCATGGCTAGATAATAATCACATCATCACCATCGGGTATGCTATTACTTATTTCTTAGAATGTATATTTCAATTTTGCAGAAAGTACTTCTCTTATTTTATTGAAGCATGTTGTACATTGT
>JAOANK020554929.1:0-12294 GCA_026257165.2 Telfairia occidentalis
AACTTTAACGTCCCTTAATTACATAATTCAATAAATCATAACATAAAAAGAATTATAAAAATTAAGGGGCGTTACACTTCCTCATATCCCGACCAGAATAGGTAAGCAGCAAAGTTCTCGGTCTTTGTGTTTCCCTGAGCTTTTCTAATTTTAGTTACGTTTTCCTCCTTTTCTCGATCATTAAGGAAACATTTTTTGGCAAAACGAAGAAAAAAGCATGGAGTCAAGATCTACACGTTAGAGGAATTGAAATTGCAATCGAAGCGGCGGTGAGGCGACACGCGCAGTGGAGAGAAGTTGCAGTGGTAGTGTGTGTAACACATGCGCTGAGCTTCTTGGTGCTAGTGTGAGTGCGTGACAGCTCTAATCGGCATGATTCTGACAATGTTGGACTTTTGAGGGTGAGTGGATTCCAAATTTGGTTCATGTTTATCCATTCGAGGCGGTGCGTGGGAGATACTCGCTAGATGGTAGCGTCGCATGAGCTACAACTAGTCTAGAAAAAGGCGATGTGTTCCTTAGTCGGTTGCCCTCGAAAACTCTAATTTTTCTTGTTAATATTAAATTAATTGGAATTTAGGAGATTAATTATGATATTTTAGGAAATTGGACCTAGGATTGCTTAAGGAATCGACTACCGGATCAGCTAGAATTTACTTACTGTTTTCTTGAGAATCGAGGTAAGTGACTTCTCTTCTGGATAAACCATTGGGTTGGGTTGGTAATAGTTTGACTTGTTTTTTATGTATATGTTGAATATGCATAACCTATGTAATTTGAGAATGTGAACGCCATGATAGGTTGGTATGTTGAGCATGATGTGGATGGTTGTTATGTGGATGTTATGCGTTTTGGGCATCATTTATATGTGGTTTATGGATATTAGGAGCATTATTGGAATGTTTTGATGCCTTGATGATTCGAATTATGTGATGTATATATTGTTTGGACCTATGCATAGTTATGGATTGTGTTGCAGTTCGTATGCTGGTGCTATATCATCTCAGCTTAGTGCTTATTTGAGGTTCCTCTAAGAGATTGTGTGTCTCAGCTTAGTGCTTATTTGAGCTTCCTCTAGGAGACTGTGGATCTCAGCTGTGTGCTTAATCGAGGTTCCTTGAGATGGTATACTCCTGTGTGAGTGATAGGGAGTAGGTCCCACATGAGCTGCATGACTGTTTGTATTTGCATGTCCAACTCTATCCTACTACAAGGGTCGGAGTTACTTATTGAGTATTTTTTTATACTCAACCTATTTCTTTTCTTTTCTTTTAGATAAGGATCGAGTCTATCGAGGTGGCTGACGAAGAGTGGGTTACGAATATGGCTATGGACACGAGTTTAGTCTTCCACATACAGATGATTTTCGTCGTTTTATTTAATAGTTTTGAACTCGTTGTTTAGATTTTTGAAATTTATTTTACTTATGCCTATTACTTATTACTTTTATTTAAAAATCGAGATCCCAGTACGTTACCCTTAAGTTTGAAACTTAATTATTCTATTTATCTTCTGATTTAATAAAGGTTGTTTTTTAGCATAGTTATTTGTAAATCTTTAATTTTGAGCATGCATGTTAGTAGTGGCCTTAGGTAGTCCATATCTAGAAGTCGGGTCGTTACAAGTTAACCTTTGTTTATTGCATTTTCTTGATTTGTACTAAAATAAATAAATAGATATAAATATATATATAGAGAGAGAGAAAGAGTATTGATTTAGTCTGTACCATGGAAACCTCGTAAAGATGTAATGTGAATTTGGCATGGCCGAAACTACCTTAGATATCAACAACGAACTCGTCATTTTTTTATACACATGAACTAAATCACTACATAATAAAATTAATAAATTAAATCATGCATTAATTCAATATAAAATACATGACCAATAATAAAATGTAATTTTTTAAAAATGAATGTTGGATTGACATGCTATATATAGACAATTAATCTATGAATCCTACATTCGCTTAATTTTAGTTTTTTAATTTAATAATGTGGAAGGTAAATCTTACCAACTTGAGCATATCTAAGAAATAGTTTTCCGACCAAAAGGTTGTTCATTTGAATTCCCACCCTCACATTTTTTGAACTAAAAAAAAATTTTTTTTTTTTTTTTTGAAAAAAGGATAGATAATGTCTTAATTACGGGTTGATTCTCATAGTAGCTTTGTAAAAAATTAATAAAATAAGTCGCATCAATTTAAGTTAGACCCATTACTGATAGATCCACCAAATTAAGGACAATTTTAATGGGTGCTCATAATTTTTTAAAAAAGATTACAAACATGAATTTTCAATTGAAAATAATAATAATAAATATAACTTTTTTTAAAAGACATAATCACCATACTAATTGGTTGACTATAATATAATAATGAAGTGTTTATATAAATAGCATATAATAATTATTTTTTTTCCAAAAATAACAACAATAACTCTAAAATAAATCAATATTTTCCTGTACAACCACCCTAATTCTTAATTAACCGGGTTAATATAAATGGACTAAACTTAATCTCATTAATAGATATGTGTTTTATATTTACAGTTTTCGTTTAATTATTGTTTTTGTAATATTCATCTTCTACCACTCCAAATTTAAAGTTGATAATTATGGATCCAAATGATTAATGTCACATTCAAAGAAAAGAAAGCAAACACCCCACGAAAAAAAAAATAATCATTTTTGCCATTTGTTATCAAAATTTAAACAAGTGACGCAATATGGCTTCTTCTTCACAATTCTCATGCTGATAATGAAATCAAACGCTCTCTCTCGCTCCAATTAAATTATAAATTTATGAGAAAAAATCAATCTTTATTCTTTAACTTATTAAGACAACAATTTTAACTTTAAACTTTTAATTTTATCAAATTAAAATTTAAACTTAGATAAATGTTACAGTCTTAAATTTAAACTTGAAAAAATGTTGCAATTTTTACCCTCCAATAAATTTTTGTTCAAAATAGCATAAAAAAGTATTATCATATGTGTTCAATCATTATAAAATATATAAGGAACAAAATAATTAAAATTACAAAGAAAAATGGCAATAGAACTAATTTTTTATTGAAATTTATAATTTTTGTTAAAGTTATTCAATGGTTAATTTGTGCATTAATCAAACTTAATTTGATGCAATGCTTTATTTTATTGAAATTAGTGAATTTTCAATAAATTTTACATTGCTTTTTGTTAAAATTAATGGTTGAATTAACAAAAATTGAATAGAGTGGTATAATTATAACACTTATCTAAGTTTAGGGTCCAAATTAATGAAATTGAAAGTTTAGCGTCAAAATTGATTTTTTTCGAAGACCCCGTTTACTTACCATTAACTAGTACAAAAAAGAATTACAATGAAAATCAATTGGAATGATATCAATCGAAATAAGAATTATATTCCTTTGATGTTATTTACTTTGAGATGTCTGGAATCAGAATAAAAAACTAATTCATATTGTTTATTTTCTTTGTAATCAGAATAAGATATATGATGATTACAAGAATATTATTTTATATTTCTAATTGATTAATTAAAAATAATATAGAAGTTACTATTCTTACTCTATAAAATTTTATCTTTACAATTTATTTGATATTAAATAATAACTAATTAAAATAAAATTACATAAATCTTAAAAAAAATAGTGTATTTTTTTTATTAGAAAGAAAGTATTATTCAATTTATTGTTATATTATTTATTAATAATAAATTATATCTTAACAAATTAATTTAAGATTAAATAATTAAAAGTAATATGAATATTTAAATCCATATATTATATAAAAAAAGATATGTGTATAAAAAATAATAAAAAATATTAAAAACATATATTTTTTAATTACAAACTAAAATTATATATATGTTTTAAAAATGATATATTTTCAAATTATACAAATAAAAATTGTGCATGTAGTGATCTTATCAAATCCTCAAACTTAATATGAAATGTGAGATAAATGAAAGACAATGGATAAAGTGAGGAAACCAAATAAAGAATAAAGTGTGGGTCTCATAAAATAAGAAATGAGAATGAGATTGAATATTTTTTTAGAAATAATAAAATGACCTCTTCTTTGAGAATGAAATTTCCAAATTTGAAGTGAGTCATATTGGTTATTCCTATTCGTTAAACTTGGTAAACATTATCAAAATGAATGAAAATTTTCATTCCTATTTCTCAATTTCGATCGAAGGAAGTAGATAGGGCCTAAATTTATTTTATAAGCTTTCAACATTATATATATTTAAACCCAAAATTTGAAAACATTACAACTACCTTTAAAACTCTTGGATTATTCTCTATTTGTTTTTTTCCTATATCGTTAAAATCATTAACAAAATACTGTTAAAATTATAAATTTTGTCATTATAAATTTTGTATTATGCTTTATTAAGACCACGTCTCTAATACCATTAGAACATTAACATAGCACATCCATTGATCTTAATATGGCCTTTGCCAAGACAACCAACCTCTCATCAAAGGTAGAGGCCAAAAATTCAAATAGGGTCAATTTAGAGAGAAAATTTTGGGGTTCTTTGATAACATTCTTGTTTCTTCTTTCTAGTGAACGTTTGATAACTGTTTTTGTTTCTTCATCTCCTTTTTCAATTTTTAGAAATGTTATCAAAATTGTGTAAAAATTTTGAAAACAACAAAATCAAACTTCTTGTTTCCTATTATTGTTTTCAGTTTTTTTAAACAACATAAAAAAAATATATTATTTTATCATTTTTGTTTTATAAGGTGAATAATAAATAAATTTAAACATAGAAAATTTTAAATACTTAATTGAAAAAAAAATCATTTATTTTTTTAATTTAAAATTTGAGAGAACTTGAAATATTGAATACAATTCTATTTTTCTTTTTAATAAAAAAGAAAGACAAGAAACTAAAAAAAGTTACTAAACACAATTCTATGTTTCTTTGGTAAAAAAGAGATAACGAGAAACAAACTTTACAAATGAGCCTTTTAATGTGTTGGAAAAAAACCCTTCACTTCTGCCACAGAAATAAGAAAAAAAATAATTAAAAATTTTAAAAGAAAATAACAAAAAACACCGAACACAGAACTTTAATTGGAAACTTCAAAATAATAATAAAAAAACATGGCTCAATAGAAAAGAAATTTCACTATGCGAAAAATTATTACAACCTCAAAAAAATTCTCTTTTTGGCCCGAATTATGAAAACTCTCTTTCAAAGCGCTTTGTACCACTCACACCATTCTCCTCACTCTCAAACAAAAGAATACAAGGGAATTTAACTAGAGTTGATATATCAAGCTTAAAGTGTTTTCTAACTGCATGAGATGAATAAAAATAAAGCCCAGGAACCCCTTATGTAGTACTTGGAACTCGTCACTTCATATAACCTTATTCCAATGCTTCTAATAATTTTCCAAAACCCCAACAAATTCTACCTTGGCAAGAATTCACAGCTTTTGTTCTGTTGTGAGTGCACCTTTTTTTCTTCATTGACAATCATAATTCTCAACTTATAGAACTATAACCTACTCCACTATAAAAGTGGACTACTTGGAACATCTTTTCCAAAATTTTTCTTCTATGTACATGTCGTACAACTTTTCTAAGATTTTTCTTTTATGTACATGTGGACATAACACTTATTGAACTTTATGGTGCAACTTTCATCTACTTGGCTCACTCAAAAGTTCTTCAGCCATCGACATAACTTCAACCACACACGCCTTGCATAACCACGTCAAGCCAATGCCCGTGTATAATCTTGTGGAATCGTTAACATCACATCCTCTATCATGGTAAAGCGAACATACCATGACGATGAATTTTATCGTTCTTTGGAGGAAGTTACCGTCTCCTCTGACAAGAGAGACATAATCAGCATCCAACCTAGAGCTTTTTTAACGAACTTGCTCTCTTAGGACAATTTTTTTTTTATGTCCCCAGACTGTCTGCATTCCTAGACAACATTTTATTTGCACAAAATCTTTCTTCTTCTTCCAATTGCTCACTAATATCGTTGAATCCTCCAATCCTATGAAGCGCGCCCTTCACTCTTCAGACTTCTTTTCTCTGACAGTAGTTTATTAGTAACCTCAGAAAAATCTAAAGTCTTCTTCTTGTATATCAAGATTAGTTTCATGTATTCATAAGCACATGGAAGTGATAAGATGAGCCTGAGTGCCTTATCCTCCTCATCTATTTTCACTTCGATCGTCCCAAACTTAAAAATGATGCTATTGAGAACACTCAAATGATTAGAGATTTTTGTACCTTCCTCCATTCGCACTGTGTGAAACTGCTCCTTCAGGTTCAAGCGATTTGAGGTGCCTTGTGCCTGATACAATGCTTCAAGCTTTTCCCAAAGCTTCTTGGCTATTGAAATTTTATGCACATTTGAAAGAACATTCTTAGTCAAACTTAGCTTTATTGTACTTGTAGTCTTCAAATCCATTGCCTCCCAATCTTCATCGCTCATGTTGGACTTCTAAAAAATCTACTAGAACCACTGCCTGGACTCCACTTGACCACCACTTAACTCTTTAAAAATACCATCATTCGCTCTTCCCTTCAAGGCCTTGTGTAACCTACGTTGTATTAGCACATCCTTGACTTGCACTTGCCACAAGCTAAAGTTGATCATTCCATCAAAATTCTCCACATCAAACTTCACTAGACTACATAAAGTTTGACATATTTGCTTCAACTTTTAGCAAATCTATATATAGTGAACAACCCACACTATTTGCACTACCGTGACCCATTTCAAGAAATCTTTCATGATGTGGAAGTTCAGACAACACTGCAATTATAGAGCATACTCAGAATTCAAGAAACTACGAACCTAAACCTCTGATACCACTTGTTGGAGGAAAAATCTCTCACTTCTACAACAGAAAAATAATTGAAAATTTTAGAAGAAAATAACAAAAACTACTTACACAAGAATTTAAGTAAAGAACTCCAAAACTAGAGAAAAAAAAACCACACTCCACAAGAAAAAGGAACTCCGCTATGTGAAAAATTATTACAATCACATAGAAGTTCTCTCTATGACCCCAATTACAAAAACTCTTTCTCAAAACTATATACCACTAATACCGTTCTCCCCATTCTCGAACAAGATAATACAAAAAGGGAGTTCACGAAACTTAAAGTGTTTCTAATTGAGATGAATAAATAAGTCCCTTCTATATATAGTACTTGGAACTCACCGCTTCATATAACCTTTCAGACGTGAGATTTTAAATCTTTTAATATTTTGTCAAAAATCCAACATAATACTCCTTTCCTTCTATTTTTGCTTTATCATATTTTTATAATGACACATGATATTATCTACTTTCAAGTTATAGTGTTAGAAAATAATATGACAAAAATAATTAAATGGTTGTGTCGTGGAAGAGCCACTGCCCTTAAAGCATAATTTCGGCTCGACCGTGGTGTAATCGAGATTTAGCCATTCGCCCATAAGCGTTAACACAACAACTCCAAGACACATGCACTCGTGGTTAGGAGTAGGAACAAATACTACAATTACCCAAAATAAAGTTGTAGAGGAGAAAGGAAAAAGGAAGAAGTGAGTTTTTGAGCCAAAACAAAGCATGTATTTATAGGGAGTTCACATGCTATTTTTGGAAAACTTAAAAATAAAAATCAAACCTATGAATAGGAAATGAAAAGGCAAAAGGAAAGAGTCTTCACATTTCAAGCTATTGAACATTTACGGAAATAAATAGTCATTTCCAACAATCCCCCGTGAATGACTAACTAGTTTTTAAAAAAATATCTTTTTTGGGGGTAAAGGAAGAAATTTCTTACTTAAGCATTAATCTCTTTCGATTGAATTAATGTGTAGTGAAATGAAGCAACAACTTAGCAAATGAAAGTGAAATAATTCTTAAAGTTCCAAAAGCCCAAGTCAAAAACCGCATGATACGTATTAATTCTTTAATGTATGTTGTTCCACGATTAAAAAAAAATAACCAAGCACTATTAAAGGTCATGTGCATACACCTTGAGTTCTTATGAGTGCTTTAGAAAGAAAGAGACAAAGAAAAAAAAAATTCTCTCATTCTTTCATGGAAGGTGGCCCACTCCCACACTCATTTTACAACTTCATCGAGTCTATATTACGATAGACCACTCAATAATAGAGCTATGAAGTGATAAGATCTATCAGATTCATATTTCATCACAATCATCCATCAAGTCCTTTCTAGAACCACCCAAAATATAGGCTATGGGTTAAACGATATAATATATGGCTTCGTTTGACCACTTAATGGTTTTCACCATAGTTCTCAATCCAATGGTTTGAGTCCCATCCCCTAAGAAGATTCATGAACAACTCTCCTTGTTAATCCTTTTGTTAAAGGATCTGCCAGGTTCCTCTCGGATCTCACAAATTCCAAAGAGATTACTTCATTCTTTAAAAGTTGTTTAACTGCACCATGTCTAATGCGTATATGTCTTTGCTTGCCATTATACACATAATTTTTGGCAACTCCAATAGCAGCTTGTGAATCACAATGCAATGATACTGGCACAGATGACCCCCACAATAGAATGCCACCTAATAAGTTTTTCAACCACTCAGCTTCTTGACCTGCTAGTTCAAGAGCTATGAATTTTGATTCCATGGTGGAGTGAACAACACATCTGTTTGGATGATTTCTTTGAAACAGCTCATCCATATAGAGTGAACACATATCTACTAATATAACTCTCCTCATTATTATTTGTCACTCAATTTGCATCACAAAAGCCTTCTAACACAGCAGGACATTTGTTAAATTACAAACAAAAATTTATTGTACCTTTAAGGTATCTCAACAAACAATGAAGTGCATTTCAATGTTCAACATTAGGATTATGGGTATATCGACTCAACCTACTTACAACGTAAGTAATATTACGCCTAGTGTAGTTCATGAGAAACATAATACTTCCTACGATCTTAGCGTATTCAACTTTCTATCACCATTATTCTTTTTAAGACCTAAGTTAGGATCATAAGGAGTTCTTACAACCATTTCATCAAAGGATTCAAATTTCTTTAATATCTTTTCAATGTAATGCGATTGACACAATGACAAGCCATTTTCAGTTTTCTTATTTTCGTACCAAGAATTACATTAGCCTCACCTAAGTCTTTCATATCAAAATGAGAAGATAAAAACATCTTGGTATCAATAATCACTTTCAAGTTAGTACAAAAAATGAGCATGCCATCAACATACAAACATATAATTACACAATTAGAACCAAAAAATTTTGAGTTAACACAAGAGTCAGAAGCATTCACTTTATAACCATTTTCTACTAAAGTACGGTCAAATTTTTCATACCATTGATTATATATGTCCATAGATATATAATCACTACATGCACGTCAACCCCTCACGAGGAGTTCATAATTACAGCCAGGTCAAAAGTCTGTTTTACTCCTGTAATAATATCTTAAACTTTAAGTATCACCGATCCTCTAATAAATAATATGTTTATGATCCAACCATAACCTAAGTCCCTCTCGGGCCAGTGAGAGGGTGAGCTCCATTGTTCAAGTCCTGAAATCAGCACTTTAGGGAATTACTCATCTACTTACCCTATAAGGGAAGAAGTGAATCCCATATTGTAAGATTATGTTCCCAGCTCCCCATTTGGTCATATATCTAAATAGTAGGTTTATTGAATTGGCTTCAAAATCCATTCTCATCCATGTAAATCAAAGGACGTCCCCTTATAGGCAGGAGTTCATTATTCACTCAAGATTGAGATTGAGTCGCATATGATCATCCTGTCAAATATTAATCTTCTCTTTTAATGGATTTATGAAGAGAGATAGAATTTTTCGTAGTCCAGTCTTATACAAACTCATTGTATTTGATACCCCTACTCACATGTCTCCACATGAACGATTCGAATCAAATCATTTGTAACCTTTACAAAGTGGGTCGTATCAAGAGTGTCACAAGGATAGGGCACCCAACCTTATCCATATACTATAGACTATTTAGGTTATTACTTGAACATGATCCTTTTGTATGTCAACTACATATTGTTCAAGACTATATTTGTAACCTAGAATTTTCATAAAATGGATAATAAATATTGTATATAAAAATATATTTTATAAATAATATTATACAAGCTACGAGGCTTTAGGGCATGAATGCCAACACCTTTCTCATCTGTTTTTTCTTTATCAAATACTTTCCTTGTTTCTACTCTATCCAAGAAGTTGCTATCAGTAGGACAAGTTACTAAAGAGTTAAATTTTTGTGCATTGATCTATCCAAAATTTGTTTGTTTCAGCACGTTCTCACAGGAAGTAGATTATTGGTCATGGTACTAAGCGAGGAAGGCTATACTACATGGATAATTTCGATATTGGTCAGGCGAATAATGTTGGTGAGAATAGTGTTGAAGAACATGAAGTTTGGTTGTAGCATCATCGATTGGGATACCCGACATTATCCTACCTACAACACTTATTTCCTAGTTTGTTCTCCAACCTTGATGATACTGCATTTAAATGTAAAACTTGCATGTTTAGTTATAAGTTATCGAGTATCTCATCCAATAAGCATGAAACGGTGTGAGATACCATTTATGTTAATTCACTTTGATGTTTGGGGAACAACCCCTATTTCAATTTCTTCTGTAATTCGATGGTTTTTTATTTTTGTGGATGACTGCACATGTATGACTTTGTTGTACTTGATGGAAAATAAAAATGAGGTACTAGAAATTTTTCAAGCATTTCATATTATGATTAAAAAAATAACCCAAATTTCTACTAAACTTTAGATCCTTTACTCAGATAATGGAGGTGAATTTGACAACAAGGAGATGAAACATTATTTTCGAACTCACGGGATCAACCACAAGACATCATGTTCCCAAACACCACAACATAATGGTGTTACCGAAAGAAAAAACAAGCATATTTTAGAAACTATCTGGGCTATTTTAATTGTTGCAAGTGCATTCTAACAATATTGGACAGATGTTGTCACTGTCATTGTCTACTTGTTGAACCAAATGCCTTCTAAGGTGTTAAATTTTGAAACTCCTCTATAAGCTCTTGCGTGTTGTGTGCCACTTTCATCTATGCTTATACTTTCACCAAAAATATTTGGATGTATTGTATATGTTCACCTCCATTGAAATCAAAGAACAAAGCTTGACCCATGTGCCATTCATTGCATCTTTCTAGGCTATGCTGCTCGTAAGAAGGGTTATAGATGTTATGATCTGACTACCCAACGTCTTCATATCACCATGGATGTTACTTTCCTTAAAATAGAGTATTTTTTTTAGCACCTAGTTCTAATTCTTCTCTTCAGGGGGAGAAGACCAATGAAGAGCATAATCAATATCTATGGGAAAGTTGACCTTATTTTCAAAAGAAAATTAATGCATGTAGAGTTGAAATTTGTCAAAAGAATATTAAGACATGTGGAGCTGAAATTTGTCAAGAGAATATTAAGACATCTAGAGCTAAAATTTGTCAAGAGAATATGAATGCTCACATTGAAAAGGAAAATATGGATGCTCATATTAAAAATGAGAATATGATTACTGATGTTGAAAATATAGACATATTGCCAAAAGACAAAGAGAATGGTGAGAAGACAAATGATCAAGAGCATGGACAGCCTCCTTGCGATTTAGTACCAGCTGATCAATTTCCTGAGAATAATTTTGAGGTACTTTCTAGTCCCCCTTTGGAAAATAGGTTTGTTGGATATACCTTACGTTTCAGGCATAATTGTGATAAGCCACCAAATCGTTATTCGCCGAATCATAAGGAAAAAAAACTAAATATCTAATTGCTTATCACATTTGTACGAGAAAACTATCACAACCCCTGAAGGCATTTATGCACAAGCTTTCTTCTTAGCACATTCCACACACAGTACAAGAAGCTTTAAAGCAGCCCAAATGGACTCAAGCAATTCAAGAGGAAACAACAACTTTAGAGAAGAACAATATTCGAGAACTCATGTCTCTACCTAAAGGGAAAAAATTGGTAAGATGCAAATGGATATTTTCAATCAAATACAAGCCTAATGGAACAACAGATCAATACAAAAAGCGCGACTTGTTACTAAAGGATATACACAATCATATGGCATAGATTATCAAGAAACATTTTCACCAGTGGCAAAATTAAACACAGTTAAGGTACTATTGTCAATTGATGCAAATTTGGATTGGTTTCTACATCAATTTGATGTAAAAAATAGATTCATTCATGAGAACCTAGAGGAAGAAGTATACATGGATATC
>JAOANK020555031.1:0-12293 GCA_026257165.2 Telfairia occidentalis
AGAGAGAGACATGCATTTAATATGATTAATTGCATATTGTATAGTTAATTAATTAATTTTTAGTTTTATTAAATTAAGAAAAAAGGAAAACTATTACGTGCGTGGTGGGGAGTTAATGTAACTCCCCTCCACTCTCTCTCTCTCTCTTCTATAACTGTGTTTTACACAGAAGGAGAGGTTACAAAATTCTTCGAAATTTTTTATCCCTTTACTCCTTACCAAAATCGATCCCACCATCAATCTTGCTTTAAAATCCTCGAGGATAGCGAGTGCCCCAATTGGTGGTGTTCGTGTTGCTGTGAAGTCATCTAGGAGAATTACGTGAAGAAAAGTCTTCAAAGGTAATCTCGTTTCTTTGTATTTTTTAGTTTCTGGAATGCATGTTTCCTACCCAAATTCATTCTTGAATGCATTAAGCATTCAACCTCTTCCGCTGGGAATTCGATTCCTTCACCTCAGGTATCTAGCCTGGGCCGACATGCTTCCACGACTCTAGAAGAACTGCAGCATCTGATTACTCACTGCGGCATGTACCATGGCTTGAACGGACTCTGCCGTCAAAGGCTCTGCTGTAGGGAGAATCGAGTGACCTGTCGGTTGCTCATAGGGTTGTTCTTCCGGTTGGTCCTCAGGTGCTGCAGACGGTGGGACCGCTGCAGCACATGCTTCCACAATTCGTTCACCTCAGGCATCTAGCCTAGGCCGACATGCTTCCACGACTCTAGAAGAACTGCAGCATCTGACTGCTCATTGCAGCATGTACCATGGCTTGAACGGACTTTTCCGTCAAAGGCTCTGCTGTAGGGAGAATCGGATGACCTGTCGGTTGCTCATAGGGTTGTTCTTCCGGCTGGTCCTCACGTGCTGCAGACGGTGGGACCACTCGACCCCTACCTTTATCCCTACCTCTACCTCGACGTCCGGTTCCTCTGCTACAGGGAGGCATGATCTAAAAGTAAGCCTAATCATCTTATCTATTCCAAAAACCATCAAACAAACCACAACACAAGCACAAAGCAAGTCTAACACATTTCTTTAGAGCACAAGTATTCTTACAAAAAAAAAAAAGAAAAGCAAAAAAGGCATACTTGGTGGTGACGAGGTGATTAGTACATGGCCATGGTGACACACTAGTGCTTACGATGTAAATGCTCTGTTACCAACTGTAACGACCTGACTTCTAGACTTAGACCTCCTAGGATCGCTACTAGCATGCATGCTCTTAAATAAAAGTTTTAAAATGATTTCCCAAACTTGAAATCAAATTTCTATAAAAACATAAATAACTAAGTTCAAATAGTACAATGAAAATAGTTGGGATCCCGAATTTAAAATAAATGAAAAGGAAACTAAACAGGATTCAAAAGTTCGAAATTTAATCCAACATTGGAAAAAAAACTATGCAACTCCTAACGTAGATACATGCGGAAGACTGTAACGCGTGACCATGGCCTCTATGCAATCCTCCTCGTCATCCACCATGGCCCCCCTCCCTGTTACCTAAAAAAAAAAAATAATAATAAGTTGAGTATATAAATATATATACCCAGTAGGTGACCCCGATCCCTGGGGTCAGATATGCAAACACAAACAATCATGCATCTCATGTGAGACCTTCTTTCTACAGGAACATACCATCTCATGAAGGGTTCTCAAACAATCACACAGTAGAGACACATAGGCTCATGGAGACCCTCAACATAAAACTCAATAGGGACACATAGTCTCATGGAGAAACCTCAAAATAATCACAAAGCAAAGAATGCACCTCATGGAGGTCCTCAATATCACTAAGCAAAGACACAAAATCTCATGGAGGATCCTCAAATAATCACACAGTAGAGAATGCATCTCATAGAGGTTCTCAATATACAGTTCAACAGAGATGGTGACACCCACATATGAACATGCAACATACATAAACTCTATTATACAAAGTCTCAACAACACTATTTAGTCGATGCCCAAGCATCCAGCTAACAATATTTCCACTATACCCTTAGCATGCATAATTCATGTACAACCGATGCATTTATTATCCACATAAACATAAGATGCACATCAATTTCAATAACACATCACATCATGCTTAATAACAATACTACGACATGCTCAATATACCATCAATTACAAACATAATCATGATAATTACATACATCACAAACATCAAACAATGCATCTAACCTCAGCCCAAAGGTTTATCCAAGAGTGAAGCCACCTACCTTATATTGCAACAAACAACAAGAAGTCTTTAAGAGACCCGGTGGACAGTTCCTTTAGCACCTAAGGCACACATACATCCATAATGTCTTATTAGCCCATTATTCATTACTAACCTAAAATAGAATAGGTAACTTAAGACTTTAAGGAGCGAATACTTCCAAGAGAGTCAGAATACGCCACTGTCTAGGAAACGCCCCACACGCCGCTGCTGGACTGCCACATGTTACCTACCCGTCGTTAGGATTTGGGTGAATAGGCATCGGTTTCTGATTCTACTCAACCTCAGGAATCCAACGTCGCTGAAATCAGCTCGAATAGACCTCCAAGGCATCGCCACACGTGGCTTAAACTCTCAGCGCGTGTGCCACATACGCCTCCGCCACAGCTGCTTCCTACTGCAAGTGACGGTCCTCCGCCATTCCAATCATTGATTCGCTTCTACCAACTTATAGATCTCGACCACGCGCACCTTTCTGATCCTTTGTTTGACAAAATTTCCCTTTTGAAAGACCAAGAAAGATGGGAAACATGGTTAAAATGGGAAAAACTCAAGAAAATATGAAGTTCGAGAACTCTGATACCTTACCTGTTTTGGTTGGGATACGAGGAGGTGATAAAGAAGTTGTCCTCAAAATTTCAACTCAAAAGAAGTGACGGAAGTAGGGAAAAATTGAAAAGATGGAATAAAATACGTTGGTCGTCGCCGCCGCTGGTCCCGATTCCTGCTGCCGCCGACGCCACCCTCTATCCTTTGAAGGTTGTATTGTGTGGAGGGAAGGTTGGGTGTGAGGGAGTGAGAGGAAAAGTTTGAGGGGAAAAAGGAAAGGTTGGCGTGAACTAGAAAAAGAGAGGGGAAGATTTTGAGATTCCTTTTTCTTCTTGGAATAGGAATAAGGCTTTGGTGGCTAGGTCCTTAGCTACAAACTTATAAGCCTCTCCATTAACCTAACCCTAGCTCTACTTTCACATAATTACCAGAATGCCACCCCCTTTTTATTTAATTTTCTTTTCTCAAAAGAGAAAAATCAATTTCCTTAATTCAACTTAATTAATTAATCATTAGTTAATAACCCCACCAAAATTTTAAAATAAATAAATCAACAATTCAACAATATATCAACCAAAATCATTAAAAGAAAACTAACGGGACATTACCGAGCCTCCCCTAAAATAGGCATCCATCCAAGCTCTACAATGGATGAAGCATGATTATGTTCTTGAGACTCATTACTTTCTACTTGTTTGACACTCGAAGATTCTACCGCGACGACTTTGATACCACTTATTATAAATTTTTACTAATGCACAACAGAAATAAACTAGATCTAATTATGAAAATTGTAGAATATTAATTAAGAAAAAGAATAAGTTTACAGCCACGAGCGAAGATGATAAAAATATTTTCTACTAATACCAAAACAGGACTACAAAAGAGCATATTCAAACACTCACCAAAAACTTCATACACCCAAAGAAATATTTAAACTCTCTAAAATTAATTTCTAAATAAAATTAGATATTAATTATAAATCTAAATGCAAAAGTAAAATAACACTCTTACTCAATAGCACACAACATAACCAAGCGTGAGGGGATTTATATAGGCTTCCAAAAGCTATCAAAACTCATTCCTACCAATGTGGGGAAAAAATTACCGCCACAAGAAATCTCTACCTTGGCAATTTGCCCAACGTTAAATGAAAAACTTCAGTCATCTTCTTTAAATATTTGAGTAGTTTAGCAATTGTTGACACCAATCAAATCCAAGCAATGCTTGAATTTGTTCAATGAAAGAGAATTAATCATCATATCAACTGGACTATCATTCATGCTAATCTTGCTCACAACAATATCGCCATGAGCAATGATTTCTCAAGCAAATTGGTATCAAACATCAATGTGCTTTGTCTTCTCATGAAACTTCTAATCTTTTGTATTGAAGATAGCACTCTAACTATCACGAAAGACTGTAGTAATCTTTAAATCTTCACTGAATTTACCAAACAACCCCCTCAACCATATAGCTTCTTTACAAGCCTCTATAATTGCCATATACTCAGCCTCAATTTGTAGACAATGCAATTGTAGCCTGCAATGTAGCTTTCCAACTGATAGCATAACTACCAATAGCAAATACATATCCTGTAAGAGATCTTCTTTTGTCAAGATCGCCAGTAAAATTAGAATTTACATAACCAATAACTCCATCTCTAGTTCTTCCAAAATGCAAATAAAGATCAAATGTACCTCGCAAGTATCTCAATATCCACTGAACTGCTTTTCGATATTCTTTACCAGGATTTCCCAAATATCTACTAACTATACTAACTGTGTACGAAAAATCAAGACCTGACAAACTACACTAAAATAAGGGACTCGAGACATATAATCAATTTTATCATCTGACTATGGAGACAAAATAGATGAAAGTCTAAAACGTGATGCTAAAGGAGTACTAACAAACTTGGCTTTGTGCATATTGAACTTGGACAAAACTTTCTCATTATACCCCTTTTGACTCAAGTAAAGTTTTTTTTTGTTTTTCTAGTCTCACATAATTTCCATATCTAGTATTTTCTTTGTTGCTCCTAAATCTTTCATATCAAACTCCTCACTGAGCTCTGTTTTAACTTTTCTAATTTTTGTCATATCTTTAGCAGCTATCAATATATCATCATCATATAAGAGAAGATACACAAATGACCCATCATGAATCTTCTTGAAGTATACATAACTATCATAACTACTCCTCTTGAAGTCATGAGTAATCATAAAAGAATCGAATCTCTTGTACTAATGTCTTGGTGACTTCTTTAGGCCATAAAAAGACTTCTTTAGCAAGCATACGTAGTTTTTCTTTCCTAAAATTACAAAAATCCTCTAGATGATGCATATAAATATCTTACTCAATTTCTCCATGTAGAAATTGAGTCTTTACATCTAACTGCTCAAGTTCAAGATCATGAATAGCTACAATACCAAATAAGCTATGTTTCACAATTAGAAAAAATACATCAGTCAACACCAGTGATTTGACTGTAGCTCTTAGCAACTAATCTTGCTTTATATATGGTTTTCACAACTCCTATGATACCTTCCTTTCTTTTAAATATTCATATACAACGAACGACTTTCTTACCCTTAGGAAGCTTCACAATCTCTCATGTACCATTCTTGTGGAGAGACTCAATTTCTGCTTGCATTGCAATAATCCACTTACTAGAGTTGTTACCATTTAATGCCTTTGGAAAAGTATATGGTTCCACTGAAATCAATATCTTTAGCAACATTTAAAGCATAACTAATTAAATCAACCTCTACGTATCTTTGTGGAGGTTTAATTTCTCGTCTAGGTCTATGTCTATCTCTAGCAATAGTATATTGTGATGGTGCTTATGGAGATGGAGATGTATCACCACCATGAGGAATCTCTAGAGAAGTACCACAAACACCAATAACATCATCTTAATCTGACTTGGAAGATAGTTTTAACTCAAACTCTGCCTGTGTATGCGAATCTTGCTTAATTTTATCTGAAGATGGTTTATGACCTATAAAAATGCATTTCAAAGATCTTGGTTTTCGTTATTCACATGAGCATAAGCAAGACACCCAAATATCTTTAAATCTTAATAATTGGCAAGAGTATCGAACCACACTTCTTGTAGTATCTTTTTATGAAGAGATATAGTAGGAGAGCGGTTGATAAGATGACATGCTAAAGTAGTAGCTTCAGCCCAAAAGGATTTAGGTAAACTTGTATTTGACAACATACAACATATCTTACCTTTTAAAGTGTCGATGAACTCCTCAGACTTGCAAAATAAATTGAATTTATTAGGACAGAATTCCAAGTCATTATCTATATGAAAACATTTTATTTGTCTTCCTGTTTATTACCCAACCATGGTTTTGATCCGATCTTTAAATAAAGAGAACACATCACTCTTTTGCTTCAAGAAAAACACCAAAACTTTTCTAGAGAATTCATCAATTATACTTAGCATATATAAACTACCACCTTTAGAAGGTACTTTAACTAGTCCCCAGAGATTGAAGTGTATATAATTAAGTGTTCCATTAGTACTATGAATATGTCTCATGAATTTGACTCGTTTCTGTTTCCCAAACACACAATACTCACAAAATTCTATTTTACTAATTTTCTCTTTGTCAAGAAGTCCTTTTTTGCTCAACTCGATCATCTCATTTTAACTCATAAGTCGAAGACATACATATGCCAACATCAAGTAATGTCATCATCATATAAGGAAGGTGTAGAAACTGCTACATTACCAAGAACTATAGAACTCTAACATGTTAAATAGTCAAAATAAATAAATAAATAAAATAAGGGGTTATAAAATGAAATGATTATTGAACATAGGATTCTGTATGTAGTTGGATTTTTATTAGAATTTATTGGGTGATGAATTTGAATTGAAAAGGGGAATTCAAAAATAAAATTGGAGACACCAATGCTTACATAGAGGGGATGTGGAAAGATCAATGGGCCTACCTAAGCTAGTGTCTACAACCTTTCCTTTTACCAAACCCTCAACCCCACTGAGATCTTTTCTTTTATTATCTTTTAATATATTTTTGCTCTTTAACTTTTCTTCTTCTTCGTTTTTTTTTTTTTTAAATCCATGTATTTGTCATTTAGATATTTCATCAAAAGTAATCTGACTCATTCTCTTGTTATATAACATGTACGATCTTCAATGTTCTAAGGCTATTTCCGAAACAAAAACTATTGAATAAAGATGTGGGGCTGCAAATTTTCACCTCCACAAATTTTTACCTCCACTTCAAATTTTCTCGTATAGAAATTTATATATATATATATATATATATATATATATAACCTTTTAGATTAAGAAATTTAAAAAGGGATGAAGTAGAGAATTTTTTTTAAAAAATCTCAACTTTTTTATCCTAAATTGTTCCTCATTTCTTCTACAACTTCACATTGGTGTTGAACTCGATATCCGCTTTAACGTTATCCTTCTCTATTTTCATATCACTGATGTATTATGTAAATATCAATAATAATTAGAAATAGTAAGAATAAAAATTTTTACTATTTTAAAATTTTAGAAATTGAATTAATTAAAGTTTAAGAATCAAAACAATGTTTTTTTAACTAGTTTTTTTAATTTTATTTGGAAAGTGAATAATGAAAAAAAAAAAAAAGAGTCCAAATAATAGGCCAAGGGTGGGAATGGTGTGAGTGGAAGATGTTGTAAGAATGTTTCTCTTTTGTCCTTACGGATTTTTTATTCTTTCTTTTTGCAAGTCCCACAGTCCACACCATCCGTCGGCAAAACAGGCCAAAAAGCCTTTTTCATATATCTATATATATAAAAAAATTTCTTTCATTAGAAAAAATTACATATATATGAGTTAAGAAAATATGTAGAGATGGAGATTTGAATCTCCAATCTTTTGAATATATGCTTTAATTATTTTTTTTAGTACATATTTTACCTAGTTGAACTATGTTTAGATTTATAAAATTATAAATATATGAATTTGTTATGGGTACTCATTTATTAAGAATGCAAACAACACATTAATTTTATTTATATTTTAAGTTTCTTTTGCTGTAAATTTGTCATCAATTTAATATAATGATAGGATACTTTATGATTGATCAAAATTTCTCATTTATGGTAGTTGTGGTTTTTTTTAATTAATTACTCATATGTAATCACTGTACAATTTAATTTAAAAGTTGTGTATATAATGACCAATATAATTTCAACCATTGATGAGTTATACATTTAAATCTCTATGCCTTTATTATAGTATAATATTTTTAATAAAATTATAATAACAATAAATTAGTCCTTGTCACTAGATTTTTATTGAATGTTACACAAATCTTAAATAACTCAATTTCCAAAAAAAAAAAAATCTTAAATAACTCTTTTTTTTAAAAAAAAAAAAATTGATATAAAATTCGGTAATTTTTCTATTGCAAAAGAAAATTTTAATGGAAGGACCAAAATGTATTTTTTTTATATAAAAAAGGACTATGTTATAAAAAATAAAGTACGTAAGTGTAAAAAAAGTTGAAGACCATGAAAAAAGAGAAAATTTAAGTTTGAGAGGAGCATATGAGTAATGGTCGGAGAATGATTGACAGGATGGTGAGGCACGTTTTCTTTTTAGCCCATTACCAAAAAGACACAAATAGCATAAGTTGCATTTTTACTTTTATAACCCCAAGCTTTTTGGTACCACTATTAGGAAGTTTAATAAAAAGATTATATTTATATTGAGAAAGATTTTTTTTTAAGCTCAACAATTGTTGAGTTGGGAGATCGAACCATCGACTTTTGCGATTATAGTACATAAATATCTTATCCACTAAATTGTGCTCGAATTGGTATATATAGAGGAGTTAAATATGTATGGTTGTCCAGTTGATCAAATCAATTATTTTATGGATGGAGTCAACTGTTAGTGAGTGCTCACATTCTGACATTCCTTCGACACTAGATTACCACCACATTAATCATATGTAGCTAGAGGGTTCCTTTATCAATTCAACATATGGTGGCATGACTTTGTCTCTTTTATGAGTGACTCGACTTGACTCACTAAAAAATTATGCTTATCTAGGCATGACAACTTTTACTTCCTGATCTAGAATACGATTGTTGAATGAGAAATTTTGGTCAATCATAAATTTTCACATCATTATGTTAAACTAATGATAAAGTTACATATTATTAAAATTGAAACAAATTACAAATTAACATGTGTATCTAAATTAAAAGTTTAAAAACAATAAAATGGCAAATCCAAATAATAGCAAATGTCTTATTTAAGACCATTTGATCACACAAATTAGCTGGTCAACTCGGATGGTAATGTGGCATAAGATAAATGATAACTTGGTCCAAAATCCCAAATTAACCTAAATTACGAGGGATTAGGACTAAATTAAAATGATTCCAAACCCATTAAGAAAGATTGGGCTCATGGTCTAAACAAGCTTAGGTCCAAAAGATGACCTCAAATCCAACTAAGCTCAAACTCTCATAGAGCTAGTAGAAAAGCTCTATTAATAAAGAAGTCACTCTTCATTTGAGGGGAATTCAAAATTCAGAGAGAAGATTTCAAGAACATTTAAGACAGCTGAAGGCTTGAAGATTTTGAAGACTGAAGACTTGAATAGTTTGAAGACTAAAGACTTGAAGAATTTCTGAAGACTCTCTAAAGATAGAAGAGAAGATTTAAGGAAGAAGAAGACTCTCTAAAGATTGAAGAGTTTCATCCACTAGCGCCCAAACATTCCAATCGGCTTTCTTGAAGATAGAGGCAAATCTATGGCCATCCTTCCTAAAGACACGTCTGCTTCCAATAACCTATGGCTCAACAATAAAAAAGGATCATATCCTCATTGTTTTCGTCATAATGCACTACCTGAGCATTGATGTTGGAAAAATCATTGTCTTTGCAATTTACCTATATGCCTAGAAGAGGGTGTGTAAATTAATTTTCCCCAATACAATTATAATATTGTACCAGAGGTCTGGTGTACCAGTATATTCAAAAGACATTCCCTTATTCAATAAAGGAGTAATTGACATTGCCAATTTAGTGCGTCTGCAACGAGATGAAAATATACCAAGGCAAGGAGGTGGCTTATTATGCATAGTATATAGATTGCTAGAGCAGCAGGACTTGCTGATGAGTAGGAAGAAATTTCAAGGAAGCAATACCAGATATATTGGAATTATGCCAGGCGTCGTGATGTCACTCTTAAGAAGGCCCTTCAAGCAAACTTCTCCAAGCCATATGCTGCCTTCCCCTTTTTCCAGATGACATGATGAACCCCTAGATCCCACGACCTCCAGAGTGAATGATGAGACTATGGAGGACGAGGATCCAGGTTTTGAAGATTGAAGAATGATAGAGACGATTGGCTATCTCACCTGCTTCCCCCTTTATTTACTGAAAATTTATTTCTAATCATGTTGTTTCTTCCATTTTCTTTTGTTTCTGTTTTGTTGCTCCCTATTTTTTTTTAATGATACATCTTTGTAGCCCCCCTCCCCTTCATCGTTTAATGAAATTTTAGTTTGGGGTTATCATCTATTTTGTTTTGTTGTAGCAATCTCGTTGTTCTTTTTTCTAGGATAAATTCATTAATACTTAGCAAACTAGTGATTCAGCATTCCCAGAATGTATGAACCTTAAGGTGTTAGGCTTATTGACTAGGATGCGAGCCCTTGTGTATGTCTGTTGAAAGTTAACTTGATATTTTCTTGTGCAATAAGTCCACCCTTTTTAGGGTTCTACTTTTAGTCAGCTTGATTCCACAGGAAAGTTTGCTCCATCATTTAGGGGACCAACCTATGCTCGATCATTATGAAGGGATTGAATCACCAGTGGAAGCGATTGATCACTAAATGCATTCAAAATCGGATTTAAAAGAAGCATGCATTTTAAACTAAAATTACAGAGAATGAGAATTTACCTTTGAAGAACTCTTCTTCAACTACGATCGTTTTTCTAGTAACACGAACACCACCAATCAGAGATACCTGTTATTCTCTAGGATATTAGGTCTCAAAAGTGTGGTCTCCAGAGGATTGGTGAAGAGAATTTAATGAGAGAGGGAGAGTTTCTGCAGAAAAAAAAATGAAGATGATCAAACCTCTTCTTCTATTGTACATCTCCATTTATGTCAGTGAAAGAGAGGGAAGGGAGTGAGTTGAGTCAAAAACTCCCCACTCTCCACTCCTATTGTGATTACTCCCAATGAGAGTTGTCATTTTTAATTTTATTAAAATTAAATCATATTTAATTTATATATTTAATTAATTAAAACTAATATTATTTGAATCATATTCAAATAATATCTCTCACATAACCTATAATTTTAATATGAATTCTATCCATATTAAGAAACTTATTATATAAATCTCATTGATATAATAAATATTCGAATCCTATTCAAATATTATTCTCCCATAATATAAAGTTTAATTTTGCATCTCATACATAATTAACTTTATATTATAATGTATTTACATACATTACATAATTTTATCTCATACAATTAATTCCCTTAAATTAATTTGAACATTTCAAATTAAACTAAAATTGTTGATCGTCATATTATCCTATATGAGCTAACAAGTAGACCTTATGGACCTATCAATTTAAATCTCCAATGATATGAGATTAATTAATTAAATTCTTTAATTAATTTAATCAACATTCATTAATTTCGAAAACTGCACTATTCGCACTGTAGATATATTTTTTTGTCCATAGATTTAATCAATCAACAGTAAGTCGACCCTTCACTATTGCTCGTAAACACAGTTGGGTCAAATTACTGTTTTACCCTTGTTCTACCTCTAACTCCTTAATTACCACTGCTACCTCTAATGAACATTATAGTCATAGTCCAACTATGAGCTAGACCCCTCCCTGGGCAATGAAAGGGTGAGGCGCCTCATCGTTCAAGTCCTAGTATCAGCTCTTAAGGAAGCAATTCTAAATGAGTGAATTACAGTCTTGTACAGTTGAGTTCTCCCTGTTCAAACAAATCCTCAAAAAGGTAGGCTTATTGAGTCGGCGAATCCTGTGACTCTCACCCATACTAATTAAAGGATCGCGTTCACAAACAGGAGTTCACAACTGACTCAGGATTTAGGTCAAGTCACCTATGATCATCCTAATGAAGTGTAAGTCTCTTTCAGCAACGGTGTTATACTGAGAGATGAATCACTTTGCGGTCCGCTCTTATACATGTCTCACATATATAGGATACCCCCACTCACATGTCTCCACATGAACGTTTTAGGATTGAAACGTTTGTGACACTTTACAACACTTGCAACAATCACAAAGCAGGTCGTATTCGTAGTGTCATTAGGATAAGGCACTCAACCTTATCCATATACTACAGACCATTTAGGTTATTCCTTAAACATGATCCGATTGTATGTCTCTACATACATGTTTAAGTTTCTCATAAAATAACCTTGGATCTTAGTTTATTGGATTGATTTTATGCACACTAAATGTCGAATAAAATAACT
>JAOANK020555429.1:0-12289 GCA_026257165.2 Telfairia occidentalis
AGAGAAAACAATAAATACAATAAACTAGGGCATCTCATACCCAAGATTTTCTCCCACTTGCCCTAGGTTATAAAACTTGAAGTCCCAAATTCGGCAGGTGACCTTCGAACACTTTAATCATGAGGGCTTTCGTAAACGAATCAGCAATGTTTTGTTCTGACATTTTCTGTCTGACAACAATGTCACCTCGTTGCACAATCTCTCTGATGAGATAACACTTTCGTTTGATATGCTTTCCTCATTTATGGCTTCTAGGTTCTTTGGAATTTGCAACTGCACCACTGTTATCAAAATGCAGAGTGGCCGGCAGATGCATATTTGGAACTACTTCCAAATTAGTTAAGAACTTCCTTAGCCATACTACTTCCTTTGTTGCTTCACAAGCAGCTACATACTCAACTTCCATGGTGAAGTTCGCAATACTACTTTGCTTAATACTCCTACAAACTATGACTCCTCGATTTAGAGTGAACACAAACTCCAAAGTAGATTTCTTAGAATCTATATCGATCTGAAAATCTGAGTCAGTGTATCCCATAAGAATCAAATCCTTACTTCTATACACAAGCACATAGTCCCTCGTTCTCCTAAGATACTTGAGGATATTCTTAACGACAGTCCAATGATCATATCCTGGGTTGGACTGCTATCTACTGACAATGCCTAGTGCATAGCATATGTCAGGTCGTGTACACAACATTGCATACATTAAACTACCAATTGCTGATGCATAGGGAATACGTCTCATATCCTCAACTTCTTGAGGTGTCTTAGAACACTGTTTCTTAGACACATGAATCTCATGTCTAAAGGGTAATAACCCTATTTGGAATTCTGCATCTTATATCTAGACAACATTTTATCAATATATGATGCTTGATACATGGCTAACATTTTGTTCTTACGATTTCGAACTATTTGAATTCCAAGAACAAACCGAGCTTCTCCCAAATATTTCATTTGGAATTGGGTCGATAGCCATTGTTTTATGTCAATTAGAAATCCCACCTCATTCCCAATGAGAAGAATATCATCTACATATAATACTAGGAAAGTTATAGCAGTGTTAATGATCTTTTTGAAAACACAAGGTTCATCAACATTCTGTTCAAAACCATAAGATTTGATCAGAGCATCAAATCTAATATTCCAGGACCGAGAGGCTTTTTTTAACCCATAAATAGATTTCTTAAGCTTGCAAATCTTTTGTTCTTGACCCTATTCAATAAACCCCTCTAGCTGAGTCGTATAGATACTCTCTTCAAGATAGCCATTCAGAAAAGCAGTCTTGACCTCCATTTGCCATACTTTATAGTCATAATATGTGGCAATAGATAAGAGTATTCTAATCGACTTTATCATGGCAACAAGGGAGAAGATTTCTTCATAGTCCACCTCCTCAACTTGAGTATAACCCTTTGCCACATGTCGAGCCTTAAAGGTACGTACCTTACCGACATGATCTCGTTTCTCTTGTAGATCCACTTACAACCAATAGGTCTCACCTCATTTGTTTGATCTACAAGTTTCGAGAATGAATTGAAGTACATAGACTCTATTTCGAGGTTCATGGTTTTAATTCACTGATCCATGTCCACATCATTCATTGCCTGTTTATAGGACAATGGATCCTCTATCCCATCATTAGGTATGACGAGTTGGGTTTCATTTAAACCCATGTAACAGTCGGGCTGATGAATAACCCTCCCACTATGTTGAGGCTCTCTAAACTCTTGAGAAGGATGTGACTGATCAACAACTCTTGTTGAAGGACCAGCCTGATCAACAACTTTTGTTGATTTTTCTGTAGTTTCTTCAGAACTCTCGTTTAATACTAGCTTGCTGCGAGGTTTATGATCTCTCATGTGGTCTTCCTCCAAGAGCGTAGCATTTGTCTATACAAATACTTTATTATCTTGAGGATCATAAAATAGACCACCTTTTGTTTCTTTGGGATATCCTACAAATAGGCACAATTTTAAATGGTGTTCCAATTTTTTTGGGTTTTGTACCAACACATGTGTTGGGCGAACCTAGATTCTAAAGTGACGTAAACTTCCTTTACACCCTCTCCATAACTCATAAGGTGTTTTTGAAACACTTTTTGAGGGAATGTTGTTCAAAATGTATACTGCAGTCTCTACTGCATGTCCCCAAAACGAACTAAGCAACTAAGCATAGCTCATCATCGATCGAACCATGTCTAACAAGGTTTTTTTTTCCTTGCAGATACACCATTTTGCTGAGGCATCCTGGGTGCAAAGTTGCGACTTAATTTTTTATTCTATCAAATAGTCTTGGAATCTCAAGTCCATGTACTCTCTACCTCGATCTAATTGAAGTGTCTTAATATTTTTACTAAATAGGTTCTGAACCTCAACCTTGTACTCCTTGAACTTTTCAAGAGTTTCAGACTTATGATGCATTAGGTAAATATATCCATATTTAGAATAATCATCAATAAAACTAACGAAATATTCATACTCTCATTGAGCTTTGACATTCATTGGACCACAAAGATTCGAATGTACAAGTTCTAAGGGTTCTTTGGCTCTAAGACCTTTTCTAGTAGAAGATCATTTAGTCATCTTACCCTCAAGACATGATTCACATGGAGGTAAAGAGTTGTCTTCTAACTGATTTAGGAGTCCACTCTTGACCAATCTCTCAATCCTATTGAGATTAATGTGACCAAGTGTTAAGTGTCAAAGATAGGTACTTTGAGAAACTCGTTGCCTTTTATTTTGTGTTTTAGTTGTTCTGAACATTTCAGTATTAAAAACAGCTTTAACTTTGGTAGGTTTTAACTTATATAAGTTGTTTTCTAAATTTGCAAAACATATTTGAATACCTCTTTTTATAATGAACGCTTTATTTACTATAAAAGATACTTTATACAAATGTTCTAGCAAACAAGAGATAAATATTAAATTCGTATAACAATTAGGAACATATAAAACATTTTCAAGTAAAATGTATCTATCTCTAAAAAGTAACTTCATATTTCCCACTGCTTTGGCTGAGATGAGCTCCCCTGATCCAACCCTGAGAGTTATCTCACCATCTTGAAGCTGCTTCCAGGAACTAGTTTCCTGAAAATAAGAACAAACATGATTAGTGTCTCCTCAATCTAGTATCCAGGTTTAAAAATCATTTTCCATTAAACATGTTTCAATAACCAGTAAATCATATTTACCTTGTTTTTCTTTTTCAGCTTTCTTTTCTAGGTATTTCGAGCAGTTTCGTTTCCTGTACCTGTCCTGGTTGTAATGGAAACACTTCCCTTTATCTGCATCATTTCGCTTGCCTTTGTTATGTGCAGCAGGAGCTATGACTTTCCCTTTTTCCTTCTTCTTCTTTTGAATACTCTTACTTTTAAAAGAAGAAGGCCTATATTTATTTCCAAAGGACGATCCTTTTTGAAATTTCTTAGAAGAAGTAGCAACATTTGCTTCTGCTTCTACACCTTTATTCTTTAATAAAGATTGGTAAATCTGGAGCTCATTGAGAAGAGTTGTCATATTATATTCAATTTTATTCATCATTGCATTAGTGCGGAATTGCAAGAAACTCTTCGGAAGAGATTCCATGATGAAGCTGACTTGGCTCTTCTCGTTTATGACAGCGTCGTTTACCTCTGCCCGATCAAAATGGACCATCATGTCTAGAACATGTTCTCTAACAGACGTTCCTTCTTTCATGCGACAATTATAAACATACTTTAAAGCATCGTGTATGGCCGATGAAGAAGGTTGTCCAAACATCGCTTGCAGCGAGTCCATTATCTTCTTAGTGATGACCATTTTCTCATGCTTTTTGGACAGTATATCAGATATACTGGCTACGATGTAGACTCGGGCTTTTTCATTCGCCCTTGTCCACCTGTCATAGGCATCCCAAACATTTCAGTTTGCTGTTGGGCTGGGAACTTAAGGACACTCCTCTGTTAAAATGAATCGAAGATCATCTATTACTAGTATTGTATTCAGATTTCATTTCCATGTTGCGTAGTTATCTCCATTAAATTTCTCAGAAGCTAGTAATTGGATAATCGAACTAGTTATTACTGAAATGATAAAAAAATTCTATTAGTGAACTGATTAACCTTATTTTCTTAATTCAATCAATTTTAGCAAATTTTAATAAACTATCCAACATTATTTAATTTGCAATGATACTTCAGTGAGTCAAAACAATCGCCACTGAGGGGTAGTCAATCACTCATTCGCTGAATCAAGACATTCTTGACTAAACACTAATACCAAAATAACTCTTATTCCATTAGTATTTAGTTATCGTTAATTCAGTCAAGAATTTACTAACACTTAGCAAATCTTGTAAGTGTAGACTCTCCATTTTTAGATTCATATATCGGAATCAAACAAGCTTTCAAGTGAAAGACAATTCTGAAAACGGACCTAAAAACCCCTATCCATTTCTGGAGTTCACGGTGTTCCGAATCCCATGTTACAAACCCTCCAACTGGATAGGTGCCTATTATTACGCCAAGCAGGTGCAACATAGGAATCTCATGGTGTAACCTAATGGAAGAGACTGTAGGACATGTTGACACATACCCTTCACCCACTTACTATGAACTACTTCCCTTATTCACCTTATTATTGATTTATGCAAACACTTTCCGAATAGAGCAGTCAGGGTAAAAGCGACACGAAGCCCTACATAAATCTCACAGTGTGAACTCTTAGGGACGTGAGAGATAAAAAACAACACATCATATGTACTATTCTCTCCCACTAAAGTGTTCTATATGGTTTTGGGTATTCTTTAACTTAGGTGTATTCCAGCTAAAAAACAACCTAAGCCTAGGTGATTAATTCGAGTATAACTTTTATACTAGATTTTAACCTACGATGTCTAAGTGATAAACCATTTATTACCTCACATCGCTCACGCATGCTCATAAAACCAAGTTCACTCAACTCAGACACTAGCTCAGTTCCCAAGCAGCAGGTGTTCCGTAAACCGTCAACTTAAATGCCTCCAACCTTAGACAGGATCTTGCCGAGTGAGTTTTGTAAACTTAGTTTTACAAGAAATCGACCTAATTTAACTATTAAACGAGGTTGATTTGAGTGATTAATCCTAAGTGAGCATGTTGTTTATCTGTGTTATAAATTTTAAATGTCTAATTCATTTTATAACACTTTATAAAATAAAAGACATACATCAATAACATTCACTACACTATTATAAAGTTTTATCTGATGTGAGCTAGACGAGAGACTTAATGGACCTATAGACCATGAGCTCCAACGATCCAAGATTAATCAGGTAAACTCTTTAACCTAGTTAACCAGCATTCGTTAAATAATGAGTCACTCCACTAAAGCCGTAGCTGCACTCTCCTCACTATAGATGTATTTCTGTTCATTTAATATAACCATGATTAGTAAGTCGGCCCTTCACAGGTTGTTCTCAACTAGGTCAAAATTATCGTTTTACCCCTGGATTACTTCTTGCTCCTTAAGTACCACGGACCCTCTAATGAACAATTGGTTTGTGGTCCGACCACCAAACTAAGTCCCTCTCAGGCCAATGAGAGGGTGGGGCCCTTTGTTCAAGACCTGAAATTAGCACATAAGAGAACAATCTCTTTACTATCTCTAAAGTCGGCTAGGAGTGCATGTCATCTTGCATGACTATGTCCTCAGCTATCTACCTGATCTTACCCCTAAAATGGGAGGCTTATTAAGCAGGCAATTATGAGCCTCTCTCACCCATGCAGATTTAAGGATAATCTCGAATAAACAGAAGTTCATAGTTAGCTCTGGATTAAGATTGAGTTACCTAGGTCATCAATTATGAAATAAGTCAATGTTTATCAATGAACGGTGTTATAAAGAAACAGTGACTATTTCGTGGTCTGGTCTTATGCAAACTCTTTGCATAGAACGCCCTCACTTGCATGTCTCCACATGAACGATTCAGGATCACATCGTTTGTATCATATATAAGTGGGTCGCGCCCTATAGTGTCCCCAAGATAAGGTACTCAATCTAATCCTTATACTATAGACCATTTTGGCTATTCACTCGAACTTGATCCATTTTTATGTCTCCACATAAAGTTCAAATACTCATAGTATAGTCATGGATTCTTAGTTTATTAAATTTATAGAGTTATACTTAATAATTCACTTATTGAATAACAAATTTACTGAATAACTTCAATAACCATTTTATTGATAATAGAATATGTTTATGTTTACAAACCACGAGTTTTAAGATATAAAAACCCAACACGTATATATACAATCATTATTCTGCTATATTTTCTCTTTGTGGATGAAAATTTGCAAGTCTGGATAAAAAAGATTTAGGACATGGGAATATGCGTAGGTAGTTTTTACTAAAGAAAAGTTTGTATGCTCATTTTCAGTTTCATTGTCCATGTTTTAGTTGTCCTGCTGTTGCTGCTGTGTCAAATAATTTTGTGGTCTGTCACTGCTTTGTTTAAGCTTTATGATAATTTTTCTTAAAGGAAAATTAGATTTGCCTTTCAGAAGTCAACTTTCCTACTGCTTTGATCGTTACTGTGCCTTCTCTGTCCTAATTCAACTCAAATTCCAAATTTCTATGCCTCCTCTCTTTTTTGTTGTTGTTGTCGTCGTCATCTTGTGGGGAAAACATAAATACAGACTCTCAAACGTTTAATATTTTCTTTAATTGCAAATTCTACTAAGAAATTTTCTTATTCTAAGTGTTTATTTTGGTTTAAAATAGAAAAACACAACGAAAGTGTTTATTCTGGTTTAAAATTGTTTACACTTTAAAAGAATAAAGTATTTATTTTTTAAAGTGTTTATTTCACAAAGAAATTTTGGTATCTTTATTCTGAGTGTCTATTCCCTTTTCACTCACCCATTTAATTTGGGTGTATATTTGTGTATAATGTAAGTGTTTATTTCCCTTTTACTCTCTCCTTTATTCTGGCTTAAAATAAAATTAAAAAAAAAAGAACAAAAAACAAAGGGTTTCGAAAGAATGAGGAGGGTTTGAAGGCATCTTAAACGGGTGAGTTAAGGAGGGAATTGAATTCATTTAGACATATGTGCCAAAGAAACACTTAGATAGAAAATTTCCGCATGTATACCACATATATTTTTGTAATATGTTATCTTTTTGTTCATCCACGAATATGGATACAATATAGATACCAAGAATGTATATAGTATACATGTGTTGTGTTTGTTGTTTATGCTTATTCGATATGTAAATATATGTATATTTTTTTAGATCTAGTTGTCATAGGGGTATTTACGTGTTTTTATTATGTGTTATATTATGACATCTATAAGTTATATTTGTATATACCCTTGATACATGTTAAATTACTGATGTTATTGTATAAAAATGTTAAATTTTAGACTGGTAAAAAATAGTTAAAGTGAAGAACCTGGCCAAAAGAAGGGTGTCCAAAAAAGTACTAGAATACTTGATGGTTTAGAAAAGAAGATGGATACGACAGGAAAGGAATCAGAAGTTGTTAAACTTAGTTCCTATGAGGTAAGAAATGGAACAAGATGTTTTAAAAAATTTATATTTTATTCGTACTAAACCTTAGTAATAATTGTTTATTCAGGACACTAACGAAGAACAAATGGGAATACCAACAAAATCAACATTTTATGATAAACTTTTGGTAACATGTCAAATCTTAAGCCAGGCAAAGGTTGAAGATCTGGTATAAGATCGAGTAGTAGAAATGAGGTAAAAGATGCTAAACTAGAAGAACAAATTGTCGGTTGTTTTATAACAAAGATATATAAACTTAATTCTCAATTTTGTATAATATATACCACTTATATATAATAACAATGTGGATGAACTATGTATAGCTATCAGAAGTTGAAGACGAAATAGAGATACCAACAAAATTTAATGATCAGTACATGGAAGACCCCAATGATGAAGAAGAGATTATTGGGACACAAATTATTGAGTGCACGGGAACAACCAAGGTAAAATTCAAATCTATAAGAACTTTTTAAATTATTTTTTTGTTTAAGTACTTTATATAATAATTAGAAATAATTTTGCATGTAACAACAAGAAAACATCGTAAATGAAAAAGACATAATAAAAGAATGTGAAAAGAAAAAAGGAGATTGATAGAAAAGGCAAGAGAAAAAGATTATCAACCAACAAGGTATTACAAATTTGAAGTTTTATTACATTAAATGAATTGAACTGAATTGAAATATATATAATTATAGGAACATGAGGTTTTATTGGAAAGGATGAAATCGAGTAGAAGACAAAATTGAAAGAACTGAGAAGAAGAAAAATGTAAAATCTATTCTATTTAAGGTATTTTCATTCTCAGTTTTAAGCATTTAATAATATATTAAGCTTATCAATCGTCATAGTATATATATATGTATTATATTATATTGTTCAAGTGATGCAATTCATAAAGCATGATATAAGTTACTTATATACCTTGTATATATTTCGTATACTATATTGAATTTGATATTGTTAAAGCAATGTGTAGAGCATGTATATTGCCTATGTTGGATAGATAAGGAATGCTTATAAATTGGTTATCAGTTATATCTATAATAAGGTATATAGCTACTGCTTATTATATGGGTAATTTTTAATGATATATACCCCATATACATGTTGATTATGTTTAATTATTTAATTATTTGATACATACAGAAAAGTAAAAAGGGAGGAAAGACTGAAAATTTAAGAAGGGATCTGTTCTCGGGGTAGACAGGACCACCATATATGCAGTATGTAAATATGAACTTAGAGTATACTTATTCTAATGTTTGAGGATGATTACGTTAGTTTCTAAATATATACTGTTTAAGGATGCACCATTAATTCTGCCTCGGAAAAAAAGGTCAGCAATTCAAAAATTGATTATTTATAGTCGGATAGAAGTAGTACAATCTGTAAATAAGGGATTGGGGAAAAATATCTAAAAAGACTAAGAAATTCGTGTTTTGGAGCTTTCTTGGATATAAAAATAAATAAATTTTCTAGTCAACTCATTTATCATATAATAAGGAGACAATGTACTCTAACAATAGAAGATGAATTATGTTTCAACTTTGAAGGGCAAGTTGTCTCCTTTGGAATAAAAGAGTTTTTGATGATTACTGACTTGAATGGTGATGAATTACCTAAGGTAGATACATATAGACTCCTGCGTAGATTTCTTAGGAAGTATCTACTAGTGACAGACAAGTACAGAGATCAAATATGTTGAAATTATTCAATGATAGAGAGATGGTGAAATAGAAAGACATGGTGAAGTTGGGAAAAATCTTTTTAGTTTCAAACTTGATTTTGGCCAAGCAAACCAGTACAAGTGTAGAGTATGAACATCTAATGCTATTGGATGATGACATTGTAAGGAAATTACCCGAATCTGATCCGAAACCAGGTGCAGCAGAAGCGAGCGCATTGATCACAATTGCGTGAATTTAATGACGTACTTTTAATTAAAAAGATTTTGCCAAAAAAAAAGTTTTTGAAAAACTTATCTTTGGGATGTCACAAAGGTGACAAATTGTTGGACAGACTCCACATGATCTTCAGAGCTATTCTTGATCTGCTACGAACTGGTGTGTGGGAACCTTTGGGAGAACTCACAAGAAATCAAATTTTCTTTTGGCTGATGGGAGGAGAGGGAGGAGAGGGAGGAGAGGGAGACAATGACTTACTCTTTTAGGTTTTGACTATAAGTTTTCTTATATAGGACCAAAACCCTAAGGGTTTTAATTTAATTATGAAAATTAAAAACTTTTTTTTAATTTTCATAATTAATTGTTCAACTCCCATCTCATGGGTTTGGGTTCATGGACTCTTCCATGAACCTTAACAATGAGTCATGTCCTATTGGACTTCTCAAATCCAATGGGCTCCTTTCCTATGTAATTGGGCCTAAAGCTTGTCTAGCTATCCAATTAGATTTTCAAAGTCTAATTAGCCCAATTTTTAATTAATTAATAATAAATCTAAATTATTATTAATAGTCAAATTAAATTATCCCAATGTCTAATTATTTAATAATAAATCTAATTTATTATTAATCGTCAAATTAAATTATCCAATTTATAAATAATTAATAATAAATCTAATTTATCATTAATATCCAAGTTAAATAATTTAATTAAAAATTAAATAATCTTTATTATTTAATTTTCTCCTAATCAATTGTTCATTGTAGAGGTAACAAGCTAGCAAGTGGACCTTATGGACCTACAGCTTTGAGCTCCAATAGTTAAATCAGTTAGTCAAACTCTTCAGCTAACCAATCCCACCATTAACCCAAGGTAACTTCACTATAAACCTCTGGTTGCATCTTGCATTGTAAATGAGTTATGTCCACGAATATAACCATAACAGCTCATTTAGTCCTTCACAAAGTGACTTGTGGTTCTAGTTGGGTGAAATTATCGTTTTGCCCATGGCCCCACCTCTTACTCCTTAAGAATCACTAGTTCTCTAATGGATAGCTTTCCATGAATCTCATCATGAGAAAATCCTTCTTGGGGTATCAAGAAGGCGAGTACCCTGTTATCCAAGCCCCGAACTAGCATATTAAGGAAATCACTTATATACTCACTTAGTATGGAGAAGTGCACACTTTGCATTTTGCACTATTTAGTCGCTGTGAATTCCATCTCGTGTAGGAATGTTCCCAACTCCCCAATTGAATGTGCTTCTAAGACACCAGGTTTATAGAGAAAACAAATAAGTTACTCTCATCACTCTGCTCAAAAAACACACCCGCATAGGTAGGGAGTTCATAACACGCTCAGAATTCAGATCAAATGACCTATGATCATTCTCGTGATGTGTTTGCATTTTCATTCAACAGTCTTACAAGAAAAGTGCAAAACACACCGTGGTCCAGTCTTATGCAATCCCATTGCATACGATGCCTCCACTCACATGTCACCACATGAACGATCTAGAGAAGACAATTTGTAACAGTTACAAAGTAGATCGTATCAACAGTGTACCAGAATAAGGTCTCCAACCTTATCCATATACTGTAGACCATTCAAGCCACTACTTTTAAACTTGATCCTCTCACATGTCTGATACATACCAAGTTTAAGAACACATCCAGTAGCTAAGGAGTAATTAGACATTGAATGTCGCTAAATTTGACAAGATGCACAAATAATATTTAAGTCTATCTTATTGACATTATTATAGTTTACATGACTTCATGATCTTAGGGCATAAATCACAACAAACATGACTTTCAATAACTACCCATGGGGGCATCTGGTATTTAATATGATTGTAGAGTCTATTAAAAAGGCCATAAAACGTACAAATGTGAAAGTCATGGGAATTTCAAGATTTCCATATGCCCTAATTGTTTGGGCACTTAAGTGCATCCCACTGCTATCGAATGAATCTTTTTTTTTTTTTTACAAGAAAGGTGGACTCAAGGATGCCAAGAATGAAGAATTAGGCATCCGATGGCATCTAAAGTGGAAAGACTTGGCAATGCATGTATTCGAGAATGACAATGTAAGTTAAAATATTTTGTTAGTTATTTATATATACCAAGTATATGCTCTATAGTTGTTATATAACATGTGTGGTTTCTTTATTACATTATAGTGTCAATTTAAGGTTATGATAGAAGAAGAAGACAAAGAAAATTTGGCTGAACCATCAAAACCTCGGGCCATCGTTCAATATTAATGTTGACATGGAACAAAATCTTGATGTTATTCACCCAGTTGCATTTGAAGAAATGGTCATATCCAACTTTCAAAAGTTAGATTAAAAAATTGATATAATTTTTGAAGAATTGAAAAATTTTAAGGTTGAGGTGAGGAAAAAGAAGAAACATGACGGAAGCGGCAAAAAGAGCTATTTAGATGAAGGAGAAGATGGTGGTGAAGACGGTGAAGAATAAGGAGTGGAACAAGATAGAGAGGAGGGCAAAGGTGCATATGAAGCTGGACGAATAATTAAAGAAGGTGAGGGGAGTGGATAAAAGAAACAAGATCTACAAACCATGATGACTGATGTAAGTTTTTTATTGTAGCATGAATTAAAAATGATTAACATGATTGTAAATATATTTGTAAAGGATTATAAACGTTTGAATTTTTCTATGCATATATACATAGTTCATGTGGTCTGTTGAAGTAAGTGATCTGGTGTATGAAATATGTTCATTGAATAGTCTTTTAAGAATATCACTACAACAATTCAGACCTTAGATGTCAGTTGATAATTTATAAACGATGACGGATTTGCACAATAATGACAGT
>JAOANK020555626.1:0-19372 GCA_026257165.2 Telfairia occidentalis
CGTTTTGTCAGCGATCCCGAGCACCCAACCAGATCTGGACCGCTGCATTCTGGATTCGATGCTGCTGGACAGTGTGGCCACGAGATTGAAAAATTGAGAGGTAGAGGGGAAGAATCAAGAGTGGGAGAAGAGAGGGAAAAGAATCGATCTTTTTCTCCCATTTCTTTTTCCTTCTTTCTTTTGGGTAAAACAAAATTGAGGGAGGGATAGAGCCTAACTTTTCCTTATATAGGATACATTTGTGAACCCTAACACTAACTCTTTTTGGCTTAACACTAATTTATGTAACACAAATTATGTTTATATCGATATATATCATCTTTCTACTTATAAAGAAAGATGGTTTAAAGTTATCCCATTGATGATTGATACATTAAAAAGAAAAAACTTTTTTTTTAGTTCCTTGACAAAACTCTATGGTAGGGATTTTATAGAGTTAATTTTAATATGAAGATGTAAAAATATATTTTCTTGAATTAGTTATTGAGAATAAGGATGGAGAAATTCTCTAATCCAAATTTGCCCCATCTTCAAAATAAATAAATAAAGACTATTATATTTTTATTAATTCATAATGATAAGCATTAAAAATAAGTATCTATAATATATTAAAAAGTGAGGATCTTGAAAAAATACTTTTGGATACTTTTGTCCCTACTTTAAACTATTAGTTTACAAACTATGTCATTAATAATTAATTATAAATAGTACATCAATTAATTATCAATCAACAATAATAAAATTATAGAAGTTAAAAAGTTGGAATGTAAAAAAACTTTCCTAAAACCTTAAAAAAAATTAATTAATTAATTAATTAATTATTAATTATAAATATATAGAATCTAAGGTTGGAATGCCAAAAATTTACCCTACAAGTATTTTTTTTTCTTTAATTATAATTTATAATAAATAATAAAATTTCAAAAGTTTAAGAATTCTAAGATTTTTTTTTGTAACTTTTTATCATCTACTATTATAAAAATGGACCTTCTTCACCATTTTTTACCAACAATTAGAAGTTTGTTTTTTCTTTATTTTTTAGTTCTCTAAAATATTTACTCTCAAAATCTCTTCAATCTTGAAAAGCAACTCAAGATATTGGTGTTACATTCAAGTTGCATAGGTTGCATATGTCAAATCTATAACTCGGATCCTAGGCTTGTAACATTAGCTATTATCAAGTGAGTAAATATATTTTAAGAAATGGTAGAGTTAGGGTCTTGATGATGATGATGATTATTATTATTATTATTATTATTATTATTATTTGTTATTACTTTTTAGTGTTATTTTATAATTAATTAGTGTATCGTTTTTTTTAATTATAATGTTTTGAAAAAAAATCATATAACTTTATATCTCACAAGGTTTTAATTAATTATAAATATTAAATTAATAATTAATAATAATTTGTATGGAATCTAAAAAGTTGAAACACAAAGTTTTATGATTTCATTCCCTAAGAATTTTAAAAAATGTCCTTTAATTATAATTAATAATTTTAATTATAATACGATCAACTTAATAAAATAATTTTATCTTTATTGAGGTTAAAAATTTCAATATGCAACAAAAAATAAACTTAAAAATCTTAAAATTTTAATTAATAAACAAAAAAAAAGGTCCCATCGAGGTAAAATAATTTTTTTTTTCAAAATAAAAGTATGAAAAAATCTATATATTTTCTTAATTGAGATAATAGCAAAGTAATGTAACCTAAAATTTATTAAAATGTAGTATGGGATAATGCAATAGAATGTCAAAAACTATAATGTTAAAGTTTTGAAATGTCAAAAGTTTTATAACTCTTTTATTTCCTTTGACTATAAATTTATCTTTTCCACTCACTCTCCCACAAAAATTTGAAAGTTTTTTTAAAAAAACATTAAAAAACATTAAAGCATTTATTAATAATGTCTAATTAAATAATTGAGTTTTTTTAAATGGAGTAAATGATAAAACATTACGAAATTTAAAATACATAAATTAATTTAATTTTTAGTAAGATATAAATTATATCATAATAATAGATGAATGTGATTCATATTTTATATTTAGATATCATTTCTATCCTGGTTAAATAATTGCATAATTATATATATAAGTCAAATTAAATTAAAATAATTCATACATTTTTTTTTATATTTTTAACCAATTTGACTACTAATAATAATTACTTTTAATCTTATAATTTTATAATTACACTAATTATAAATAATAAAATAAATTTATCTATTTTTTATATTTAAGATATATATAAAGTTTCTATACATTTAAACCTCATATTAATTTTGTTTGGTAAATTACTCTTATTAATAAATATAATTGAAATTTTTATTATAATATAAACTAAATTAAAAAACTATAACGTGCATTGCACATGAGAGTACACTAGTTATTTAAAGTTTAGGGAACATTACTCAAAAATTTAAAATTATGGCCTAAGTATAAGCAATGCATATAATATATTTTAGAGTTAATTTAAAAATCTAAAAATATAATTTATTTTCTCTTTGTACTAATTTTGTATAATAAAAAAATATATATAAAATTCATTACTAGTATAGGTTAAAAAACACTTTACGTCTTTGTACTTTAATTGAAGCAACAATTTAGTCCTTGAACTTTAGTATGCAATGCGACAATTTGGTTGTACTTTAAAATTTATAAGTTGATTTACCTTAAAGTTTAGTAGGTAATGGTTTAGCCCTTGTAGTTTAAAATTTGTAATAGTTTAGATCTTTATCTTTAAAAATCTTATAAAAGTGAAGTATCAATTTTTATTATATAACAATTTAGTTGCTATGGTTTATAAATACATTAAATCAACAAGATTTTTCATGATAAACTAAATCATTACAAATTTTAAACAAAGAAACTAAATTGTTACATACTAAAGTTTTAAGGATATTAAATTGTTACAAATTTGAAATTATATGGACTACATCATTGCATATTAAAGTTCACATACTAAATCGTTACTTCAATAACAATGCAAGGATAAAAATGTTTATATATATATAAAGGAGACTCAAAATGATTGAATAAACCAAAGTTGAAAATCATTAGTGCAATAAAGAGAAAGATAAGCTAAAATTATGTTTTAGGTACCACAACACAACTTCTAAACTTCTATCGATTTACTAGGTATATCATTTCATATAAGTTTATCAACAATCAATTTTAATATTCACCAATGAAAATAATATAATTAAAATATAAAACTCTAAATTAAAATTTTAAAGCAATAGAAACTTCAAATAAAAAAACATTTGAATATTAGAAAGTAAACTATGTATTTAGGAAACTAAAATTATATTAGAGTTGTGGACTTAGACTAAAGTTTAGTTGATTGTGGATTGGCATCTTGGCACAACCCATCTTTGCATTTCATGAGCTAGGGATATAAAATGTTGCATATGTAATGGAAAACAAGAAGAACAAAGTGTGAAAACAAGAGTGAAAGTTGTTCAAAGGAAACTTCCATTCGATTGCATTTGGAAAGTAGAGATTGACAAGTATTTATAGTGTAGATAAATCATCTACCACTAATCAACTAACCTTAAATTCTCTCCAATAATACCACTCATCCATTAACCTTAAAATTCTCCCAACTCATCCACTAACCTTAATACACTCCAACTTACATCCACTCTCTCATTACTAACTAAATTTTTAATAATAAAATTAACACATATTTGCACTAATTTATTTTAACATTCCCCCTTAGTGCAAATGTCCGGTCAACAACACCAAGTGCAGTTCTAAGTTCTTCAAACTTGGATTTGCCTAGCGCCTTGGTAAATATCTCAACAACTTGCTCCTTAGAATGTATCTTCTGCAATTTGATGTCTTGCGTCAAAACTTTCTCTCAAACAAAGTGAAAATGTGTTTCAATATGCTTTGTACGAGCATGAAACATTGGATTTCCTACAAGTTTGATTGCAGTTTCATTGTCGCAAAAAATGGAAATCGGATAGTCCAAATAGAATATATTTCTCTCATGAGCCTTTTCAGCCAAATACACTCTTGAGGAGCTATATATAACTTCTACATATTCTACTTCATAACTTGAAAGAGCAACAGAAGGTTGCTTTTTACTACACTATAAAATAGTCTCACAGCTTGTATTAAAACAGTATCCAATTGTAGAACGTCTGTCGTTCACATTACCATCCCAATCTACATAAGCAAATCCTCTCAAAACAAAAAATGTAACTTAATTATACAACAAGCTAAAATTCATGGTGCTTTTCACATATCGAAGAATCCTCTTTGCTGCAATTAAATGAGCTTCACATGGCTTATTCATAAACTAAGCAACGACACCAACAGAATAAGAGATGTTAGGCCTTGTGATAGTTAAATAAATTAAACTACCAACAAGTTGTCGAAAAAGCGTTGCATCTGCCAATCGCTTTCCTTCTTCCTTAATCAACTTCAAAGCTGACTCCATAGGAGTAGTCGTTGCTTTTGCCTCCTTCACACCAAAACGTTTCAACAGACTTATTGCATACCCCTTATGTGAGATAAAGTATCAATTTGACCTCTCAACTTTCAAACCAAGGAAACATCAGCTTCACTCAAACTCTTCATTTCAAAACGAATTGACAAAGCATCTCGAAGACTATTAATTTCAACTTCATCATCACCAGTTATGATCATATCATCAATATAAAGTAGAAGCATTGTACATACCGATGTTGTCCTCTTAACAGATAGACTTGAGTTTGCATTTGAAGACCTGAATCCACAAAACTCAAGATATCGAGCAATCTTGCCATACCATGCATGAGGAGTTTACTTAAGGCCAGACAAAGCCTTTTTCAAACGACAAACATAATTCGGAAACTCCTTAGAAACAAAACCATGAGGTTGTTCCATAAAAATATCTCGATACAACTTTGCATAAAGAAAAGCATTTTTCGCATGTAACTGCCATAACTTCCAATATTTATAAGCAACTAATGAAATAGTTGTTCAAATAGTTACCATTTTAGCAACAAAGTTGAATGTCTCTTCGTAATCTAGACCATATTATTGTGAAAAAATCACGAGCAACTAGATGAGCTTTATAGGTACGATCTGACTTTTTCTTTAACTTGTAAACCCACTTACAAGTAATTAATTCAACATTTTTGGGCTTTGGAACAAGTTCCCACCTGTCATTCTTCCTTAAAGCTGAAATTTCTTCCTACATTGCATCTTCTCATTCAAGAACACCTTTAGCTTCATTATATGACTAGAGTTCATCTTCACAAATATCACACATTAAAAAGCAAGATACAATTGAGCAGTTATTTAATTGTACCTCATAATCAGATAGATAACTGAGTCGTGTTCTTTGTCTAGAAGACCTTCGAATAATCGTTCTTGTAGCTTCATCTATTTGAACATTTTCTTCAGGACTACTATAAATCTCTTTTTCTTTTGATGCATCATCGCTAAAGAAGAGTAACAAGTCAGTAACATCTTTCTTTATACTTTCATATATTTGATGTGATGAAACTTCATCAAACACCACATCTCGAGAGACAACCACTCCTCTTATACTCGGATCCATACATCTCCATCCTTTCTTGTGAGTATCATATCCAACAAAAATACGTCTTGACTTTGGGTCAAGCTTTGTACACTTACTCTTTGAAACATGAACATAACAAATTGACCCAAAAAAAAAAAAAAAGAGAACTCACATTTGGCTGACCATGGAGGTAAATGATTTATAACGTATCAACCTAACTGAATACCAACTGACCAGAGCTCCCTTAGACTACTTTTTGTTTGCAACCAAGATAAATACGTAGATGTAAGATGTGCCAATTTCAGTTCAACAACTCCATTCTACTGTGAAGTGTCAAGACACATCATTTGATGTTGAATGTCATGCTCCTTACAGAAATTTTGAAACTAGTCAGACATATATTCTCTCTCATTATTGGTGCGAATACACTTTATTGGCAACATAAGTTTCTTCTCCACCTGCTCCTTAAACTGAATAAACTTCGAGAGAGTCTCACTTTTAGTTTTCAAAAAATACACCTCAGTGAACTTAGAAAAATCATCTACAATAATCATAACATAACGACAACTAGAATAACTGGATGTTCTAGTTGGCCCCATCCAATCTGAATGAACTAACTGCAATGCAATGGTAGCTCTATTATTTGAATTTGGGAAAGGAAGACGTTGTGCTTACCAAACTGACAATCAATACAAACCACATCATGCTAAATTTTGTCTTTAAAAAGAGGAACGCCACCAAGAAGCTTCATAGAAATTCTATGCAATAACTAATAACCAACGCGGCCCAACTGAGCATGCAAAAGTGTTGCACTATCATTCTGATCTATCTTTTCAACATAAGCATCACTTGCAGATAAAACATAAAGCGAAGCTTTCCTCTCTCCAGTCAACAAAACATCAGCTTCAAATTGCTTAATTTTTTAAATAATTTTCACATCATTCGGATCGAAAAGAACATACCTTCAAGAGTCAACAATCTAAGAGACTGAAACACTGTTCTTTAAACTTGGAACATGATAAACATCTTCAAAAAAAAATACCACCAACATTTGGTGTACCATTCTTAACATTGACACGCTCTTCTTCAACAACAAGATGTAAGGAATTATCAGCAGTTGCAATGACTCTTCTTCCATGATGTGTCCGTATATCAGAGAGAAGAGAAACATTTCCCGCAGTATGATGAGAACAACCAGAATCAACAATCCAACCCTCACTACAATCTAAAGAAGCATTAACATGCAAATTAATTGGTAAATCAACAATTTCAATTGATAAACATTGCTCCCAATTAAGTTGTTCAGGTTTGTTACTTTTCTATACAACATTTACTTCTGTTTCTTAGAGATTCACCTGACAACTTGGTTTAATATGACCTAGTTTTCCACAACGATGACACACCACTTTCACCTGATAATCACGTCTAATGTGCCCTAGTTTGCCTCACCTAAAACATCCTTTTAAAGTGCCCTTGGACTGCCTTTCTATATTGGAATGCTTGCTGTCACTTGAAGAACACTTGGAAAAAGAATGACCTTTTTTTTTTATCTTTTGCATAAAGAACATCTTCTGCCTAGGAGTCAGTTTGCTTGTTGTTGCCAAGCATTTGTTTCACCAAGGCTTCCTGATTTGAGAGCAAAATTTTCAATTCAATGATAGAAGGTTGATTTACCCAACCTTGTATCGAAGAGATAAATGACATAAACTCTTTTGGCAATCCACGAATAAGATATCGACACAAACGAGCATTACTAATGGGCTCCTTCTTATCCAATTTTGAAATTTCAGAACATAAAGTTTTAATTTTCAAAAAATATTATGAAACTGACAAGTTACCTTGAACCGTTCCAACAAGTTCATTCTCCAAATACTGCAACCTCATTGTGTTATTTTGAGTGAACAACCTTTCAAGCGTGTCCCACACTTGTTTTGGAGAATTCACATCACGAACATGTTCGGTATACTCCTTGTCAATAGAAGTTTGCAAAGCAAATACAGCTTTGCCAAACTTGATTTTCCACTTCTTTCGTAGCTCAACATTCTCTAGAGTATCTTCTGAAATTTCGGCATCATCACTGGAAACAATATCCCACAAATCTTGCCTTTGTAAAAAAGCCTCCATACATAGCCTCCAATAGTTATAATTGTCACCAGTAAGCTTTTTTACACAAAGATTGTTTCCATCATTTATCTTCATCGAGTACTAAACTCAGATACAAAACAAAGAACCTAGACGCTCTGATACCATGTAACAAAAAACAAGACAAACAAAGTGTGAAAACAAGAGAGAAATTTGTACAAAGGAAACGTCACTTTGATTGCATTTGGAAAGTAGAGACTAACAAGTATTTATAGTGTAGATAAATCATCTACCACTAACTCACTAACCTTAAAATTTTCTCTAATAATACCACTCATCCACTAACCTTAAAATTTTCCCAACTCATCCACTAACCTTAATACTCTCCAACTTACATCCACTCTCACATTACTAACTAAATTTTCAATAATAAAATTAACACATATTTGCACTAATTTATTTTAACAGTGCAATGGGTCTTGTAAATGTGGATATCATTTTCTAGCAAAATGCATATATAACTAACTCATGTAAATTCTTGAAAAAAAAACTCTTTAAGTACTTTTCAATTAAGCATTTAGGTCAAAAGTATTTCATAAATTATTTTTAGGTAAAATACACTTTTAGTCCCTGAGGTTTGAGTTTGATGTCTATTTGATCCCTAAAATTTTAAACTGAATACTTTAGTCACTGAGGATTGAAAAATAGTTCTAAATGGTCCTTGAGTGACATGGCATCTAGATGATGATTATACTTTACTGATGTGTATTACTTTAAATGAGATGGCTAATATTTATTAACATTATAATTAAATTGGCTTATGTGTCATCTTTCTCTCTCCTTTATCAACGTTACCTCTCTTCCTCTGTCCATTCTCTCTTTCCTTTCTCCTTCAATTCACCGGATTCTGCAAAAAGAAAACCTTTCATAATAACCCTTTTTTTTTTTCATTTTTCTCTGCACCAAGTATCAAAAAATAAGCATGCAATTGCAAAGATAAAAAAGAAAACTCATTTAGCTCTTCATACTATTGTCATTTCTCCTCTCTAAAGTTGCATGGTTTTCTACCCCTCTTCATTTGTCATTTTTTCGAAAGCCATGAAATTGCTACGCTTGAACTCAAGTTCTCTTTTTTTCCCTTTTTTTTCTTCTTTTGCTCTGTTCAAGTCCATATTTTTTCTTACGAAAAACTCTTCTTTTTAAAACCCTTTTCGATTCTCAGATCATTGAATCTTCTTGTTGTTCTTAGAAACTGAACCCCTAAATTTATTTACCAAAAAATTATGGGGTATTTTTCTTTTCTGGGTATTGAAAGAATGCAAGACTAGGGATGTCCATTTTTCATGGAGAATTTCCGTTTAGGTAGGGAATGGGGGAGGGAGTAGGGAGAAAAAATTCACATCACCTAAACAGGGATGGGGACAGCCCGCCCCCATCCCCCCTCGTTCACTGTTCCTCACCCCATTTATTATATATATTACAAAAAAATGTCTAAAATGTTCAATATAATATTGCTTTTGTTGTAATATTGCCTCAAAAAAATGCAAATAAATAATATCAAAAAAAGTATTATTTGTTTAGATTTTAATATGAATAATTGAACTAATTAAGATAAAATATTATATTATTTTTATTAGATAATTTAAAATTTTATCCTTTAAATGAAAATTATTATATAGTTTTAACTATGTAAATTATAATTTCATAATAAGAAATTAAACATTTAATTATAATTTTTTTAAAAAAAATTATTTAATTAAAAATCATTTTCTTAAAAAAATAATAAATGAGAAATAATTCTCCACGGAGGAATCTTCATCCCGACACCCACGAAATTTAGTGGGGAAGTTCGCAAGGATGGAGATGAAAATGGGGGGTGGGGATGAGGACGACCATCCTCGTTCCTGCCCTGCCTCGTGGACATTCCTATGCAAGACCCATCAACGTTTCGACCGATTAAACCCCAATTTCCATAATATAAGCAACTTAATTGCTAATCTTTGGATGCTTGGGAGAGAGAAACATGAAAATAGAATTTGGCTATTGTGGAAGTTTTTTTTTTTCTTTTCAGAATGCGATGAAGGGGGAGAAATGAAAGAGAGAATGGAAAGAGTGGGAGAAGTAAAGTTGATGAAGGAAAGAGAAATATGACAAGTAGGCGAATTTAATTATAATATTAATAAATATTAGTCACCTCATTTAAAATAATGCACATCAATAAAGTACAATCATCATTTAGTTGCCACGCCACCACTTACATTTAGAACTATTTTTCAAACTTCAAGGACTAAAATATTTACTTTAAAACTTCAGGGACCAAATAGAAATCAAATTCAAACCTTAGGGACTAAAAATGTATTTTACCCATAATTTTTCTCAAGTAATGTATTATTTATCTTTTTGTTAAAATACATTTCTATAAACCTGATAATTTCGAAGAGAAATACTTTTGGCATGATAAAAACATACCAAAACATAATTTTAAAAGGCATACTAAACTTAGTTAAAATGTTTTTCCGTAATATTTTGAAAATACTATACTAGTGTTTGGAAAAAAAAAGACTATCCAATTTTCTTTAATTTGATTCATAAAATTTATAAAATTAAAAGAGTATTGATATAAAAAATTATAATATAAAATTTAACTTGTTTTAAAAAAATTTCTCGCTCTACTGTTACTTTAGAGTGGGCGATTCGAACCTACAACATTTTGGTCAAAGACATATACTTTACTGACTGAATTATGTTCATATTGGCTATTCCTACCTTCCTGATCGACAACCGACATGTTGGAGTGTAACTTTTCTATCGGCATATGAGAGATGAATGGGTCCCTTCCCCTTGAATTACTATTACAACTCGACAAGACGACACTTCTTTCTACTTCAAAACACCTCCACTATTCCTTCAAAAGAGAAGGGAAAAAAACCACTATTTCTCTTTATATTTATTTTAGATTTCAATACTATTTTGCTCACTTAATTTAATTTTATTTTATTTTAGATTTTAATACTATTTTGATATTTGTACTCGAATTTTAATTCATTTTAATCTCAATAATTTCGAAACATCTCTTTAAAGTTCATGTACTTTCAAAAATTGGTTCATTTTAAATTTTTATACTTTCAAAACGTTTATTTTAGTCTTTATACTTTAAAATTTTGATTGTTTTAGTCTTTTTATTTATTTATTTACTTCATCACATTTTTTTAATTACAATTTTGAATAAGTATCATCAAATGTCGTCATAACTTTATATTAAAAAAATTTTATAGAGAACGTGTGTTAGAATTTTGCAAATAGAGATCAAATAAGTCTACTTTTAAAAGTCCAAGAATTAAAATAGACATTTTGAAAATGGATATTTTGAAAATAGAAGAACTAAAATGAACCAAAATTGTTCAAAGTTGAAAGTAAATCACCAAAATAGTATTTAAACCCTTATTTTATTACTTCCATTTTTCGACACATGAGAGTCACGTGCTCTTCAGAAGAAAATCCAATCTCTCGAAAGCTAGAAATGACATCATGAACTTGAGTGTGATAAAGTTTGTTGGGCTGCAAGTGGAGTGGGCCCAGGCCCGCTGTACATTTGTAATGTAGCCTATGAAAAGAAATGGGTGCCGATTATGGTATCTTTATCATAACAGAAATGGTCCCATTTTTCTAAATATATCTATAAAGTTGTATGATATAAAATAATTTTGATTTCGTGAAAAGCCACATTTATTATATAAGTTCTTTTACGTATTAAATAAAATTGGATCTGAGTCAATTTTTACAGATCTCAAGGAACTATTGGCTTGCTCACCTTTAAGAATTATTCTAAATGAAATGCTTTTTCTAAAAACTGTTTGTAAAAAAATATTAATTAATTATTTTTTTATAATTACTTTAAAATATTTTTAGAAATGAGTTTGGTATGACTTTTGAAATAGTGAAAAACTCATTAAATATATATTTTAAAATTTTCTTTGTATATGATGCATAGTCAAAAATGATTTTGAAAATTAAAAAAAAAAAAATAGAGAAAACACTTAAATTAATGTTTCAGTTAAAAGCATTACTCTGAAAATTATTTTAAAAGTTCTTTTAACTATTATAATTTGATGAAAATTTTAAAATATTCTTGGTCAGTAAAGTCATACCAAAAAACGATGGTCAGTAAGTCCAAATGACGTTGTGGATCCAACCTAATTTGTAGAGTTGAAGTTTTGTTTGAAGTAAATAGTCTATCTCATTACATAGTGACCAATTTTACCCAACCTATATTTTTTTAAAGAAAAACTTTGGTTTTTTTTTCCTTGAAGTAAAAGAACAGAGTACACACTTAAATCAAAATTCCCTCTCTAGGGCTTGAAGCCATGCAGGACGTAATGACCCAACTTCTAGACTTAGATCACCTAGGGTCGCTACTAGCATGCATGTTCTTAAATAAAAAGTTATAAGAATTTGCAAACTTGAAATCAAATTTCCATAAAATGCTGAAATAACCAAGTTCCAAAATGTCAATTGAAAAAAATGGAGATCCCTGATTTTAAAGCAATTGAAAAGGAAAAACTAAACATAGTTCAAACGTGTGACATTCAATTTCAAAACACTTAAAACGATATAACTCCTAAGTAGACATCCAGAAGACTTAAACGCGTGACCAAGCCCTCTATGCAACTACTCCTCGTCAACCACCCAACCCTTGCTCTTACCTTAAAAAAAATAAAAGGAATAGGTTGAGTATATAAAATATACCTAGTAAGTAACTCCGACCCTTGGGGTCGAAGATGCAAATACAAACAGTCATGCAACCCATGTGGGACCTACTCCCTGACTCTCACAGGAGTATATCATCTCAAGGAACTTCAAGAGCACACAACAACACAAAGCGGAGAATGCATCTCATGGAAGTTCTCATTACAACACTAAGCAAAGATACGAAATCTCGTGGAGAAACCTCAAATAACCACATAGCAGCACATAGCGGAGAATGCATCTCATGGAGTTCCTCAAACACAGCACTAAGCGGAGATGGTATAGCTTCAACATATGAACATGCAACACACAATTCATAGTTATGTATAGGTCCCAGCTATGTATAGGTCCCAACCACACATATCACAAAATCTGAAACCTCAAGGCATCCAACACACTATATTCCAATGATGCCCTTAGCATCCATAAAACACATATAATCGATGCTCATGGCACATAACATCCACATATACAATCAACCATACATCATGCTCAACATGCTAGCCTATCATCATGCACACATTCTCAAACCACATAAGATAGGCATAATCAACACATACATCAAACCAAGTCAAACAATTATCGACCTAGCCCAATGGTTTATCCAGGAGCGAAGTCACTTACCTCTCAATCCCAAAGGGAAAACAACAAGTAAAATCCAAGACAGCCGGTAATCGATTCCTTACGCAACCTAAGTTCAAATTCCTATAATACCCTAATTAAATCCTAAATTCTAATTTAATCTATAATTAAAAAGAAAGGCTAGGGTTTTTTAGGGGCAATTGAGGTAGGGAAGACACTGCATTTTTTGGTCCAACCGGAGCTCATGCGCCGTCACCGTCACCGTCCACCATATGTTACCCTAAGTGCCACCTCGAATTGGTGAACAGGGATTAGATTTGGAATCTACTCAACCTCAAGAGTCCAACGTTGCTAGAATTGTGAAGATCGGAGCTGTTACACACCCGTACTTGCACCAACAAGGTCGGCGCTTGTGTTACACGCACCGCCACAAGAAATTCTCTCCGCTGCTTGTGTCACCTCACGGCCACTATGATTGCGATTCTAATTCCACCAATGTGTAGATCTCAACTCCATGCTTCTTTTCGACCCTTTATTTTGTCAAAAATGCCTCCCTTACGACAGAGAAAAGGAAAAAACCATGATTAAAATGGGAAAATATTAGAAAAACACAAAGACTGAGAACTCTGCTGCATTACCTATTCTGATTGGAATAAGAAGAGGTAATAAAGAAGCCATCCTCAAAATTTAAACTCAAACAGAGCGACGACAGTTAAGGAAAACTGAGGAAAAGAAAGAAAAATACCTCGCTGGCCACCTACCATCGTCGTTGTTGCTGCCTTCGTCGGTCACCACTGTTGTTGCCCACCACTAGTGTCTGGGAGAAAGATAAATGTGAGAGAGGGAGAAAATTTTGGGAGAAGGGAGAGGGAGTTTGCGCGAAATAGGAAGGAAAAAGGAGAGGGAAAATTGAAAAAACTTTTTTTTTTGGAATAGGGAAAGGGTTTGGTGGCTAAGGTAGACCCTAACAAGTATATTTATAGGGTTCTCCCAAAACCCTAATCCTAACCTTTGTTCACGTAATTATGAGTTTTCCAGTATCTTTGATTTTACATTTTTCAAAAAGGTAAATTCTCTTAATTCCCATCAAATAATTCTTAACTAGTTCTTTTCTAATAAAAACACTAAATCACAAAATATATGCCAAAAATAAATAAAAAAAATAACAACTAAACTTAATAAAAAAAATAACGGGACGTTACACAGGAAGAGAAGTTGCCTCCCAACACCTGAAGTTTCCTCCTCCAAAGATCGTTTTGCAATCAAGTCAGCCAACGAGTTTGCCTCCCTTCTTAGATGAGTAGAGGAAAATTTTCTCCATCCCTCTGCGATTCAAAGAGCCTATGAGATGAAAAGAGAAACCTCTATTATATCATATCTTGCTTATTGAGAAGTCGAACAGTTGCAAGAGCATCTGATTCCATCATTATAGGGACGTGTCGTTCAGTCAGCATCCCTTTAAGACCTCAATCATTGTCATCGTCTCCAGCACTTTGATAGGCAATATTTGGTGTACAGATTTCTTACCAGACCTTATGATTTTGTTGTAACAATCCCTGGCAACCCAACCAGTCCACCTTGATTCATCTCTTCTAACCACGACGCATCAGAGTTGATTTTCATGGTGGGGATTCCAATCAACTTGGGTCACAACAGATGTAGTTCACCTCAATGTATGAATATTTGAGCTTTGTGTTCCAATTTCCGGCAAATATGTCTCAATTACAAGTCTCATATTCCATTTGTCTTGCGATCCTCCCTTGAAAACGTGTTGATTTCAAAACTCCCATATTTTCCACAGCATGATCATGAATTTCTTCATGCTTTTTCCATCTAGATTCCCCCATGCCCATTCAAAATAGGTTGGAGCAGCCCAAACTTTCCTGAAAATAAAACACGTTAAATTGTTAGGAACAAGAAAATCAAGCCATAGACCCTTTGTTACTTTACAATACCAAAATAAGTGAGTAGTAGTTTCTACCTTTAAACCACATAGAGCACACCAAGGTTCCACCTCCACGCCTTTATTTCTCAAATTCACTCTAGTAGGGATCATATCATTAAACATTCTCCAACAATTGATTTTAACCTTTGAGGGGGACATTGATTCGCCAAAAAACTTTCCAAAACTGACTTCAATCTTCCGTGCAAGATTGAGAGACTCACTTGCTATTCTCGAGGAAAATGCCCAACTTGTAAGCACTCTTAACCAAAAATAAGTCTTTGGGGCTATCATGCCAAATGACTTCATCATCAATCTGACTTTCAATGGTAGGTATATTCAAAATTCTATTTGTTTCTTCCCCAAGCAAGCTCAGTCTTACCCATTCCTCTATCCAAGCACCCATATCATCTCTTAGATAGGCTAAATTTTTCCCATGGATGAAGCTCCCTACTTGGGTTTGTTTGAAATTTTCATCTCTTGGGAGACAAGGGTCACTTTCTATGTCAATGTATTTGTCATTCCCAACCTTCCATCTATAGCCTTTCCCAAACAGCTCCCCTCCCCCAAAAGAATGCACCTCCAAGCATAAGAGAGATTGTGGTCTAGATTAGCTTTCAAGAAACTTCCAGCCCTAAAATATTTTTCTCTCAAAATCTTAAAAATTAAGCTGTTAAGATTGGGAAGCAGACTCCAGATCTATTTACCCAATATTGCTTGGTTAAATAGAGTAATGTCTTTAAACCCACGGCCTTCTAATTCCTTCCCCTTAAAAAGTCTTTTCCAACTTTGCTAGTGAATCTTCCTATGATCTTCGTTTGAACCTCACCAAAGCCTAGCACATAGCGAATTTATTTCATTGCATAACGAAGTGGGAAGTTTGAAACAATCCATGGGATAATTTGGGATTGCTTGTGCCACAACTTTGATTAAGACTTCTTTTTCTTCTACAGAGAATAGTTGATTCTTCCACTCTTGGAGTGCTTCCAGACTCTATCTTTTATATCCTTAAAAACTTGGTTCATATTACGCGTTGTTTGGGATTTTAGACACAGATATCTACCCAGTGTGCAGGTCTCCTTGTGTGTAGGTCTCCTTGATCTGAAGCACTCTCGAAATAAGTTATCTATATCTTGATCCTTTGTGCTCTTGCTACCTATAAACATGGATTTTTTGAAATTGCTCTTTTGATGCCTTTTCATATGCTGTTTGTTTGATTGTAAGACAATCCATTTGTGTCACTTTGAAGAAAACAAGGTTGTCATATGCAAAAAAGAGATGGTTGATCTTATGACAATAGTTATCAATTTTCAAACTAGAGAAATGATGTAAAGATTCTTCCCTATTTAAGATGGCCAAGAAGCCTTTGGCACATATGAGAAAGAGATAGGGGGAGAGTGGGTCTCCTTGGCATAGTTGATAACTCTCCAAAAGAGAGTTATAAGAAGTCATTGATGGTGAATTTTAGCCCTTTAATTGATAAAGTATCTATGCTTTGTTAAGAAAATTGTTAGTTTTGTCTTTGTTTTGCATTTAAGACTCTTAAGAATTCTCATATTGTTGAATTATTCTATTTGAAGCATCAATTGAGTGATTATTGAGAGATTTATGCTTATTTGCTACTGATTTTAGTTATTTGGTCCGTAGATGAATGAGAGAGCATTATTCTAGCAAAAGATTGCCAAAATATTGATCAATCATTTTTGTAGCAAAACGGAAGCAAATATTTCGCGCGAAACTAATGGAAATTCAAATTAAGAAGATAAAATCTTTCTTTTCAAAATCTAGCAGTCGTAGGATGAATGACACATGGATTATTTGACCTTATGAGTCTTCTAATCACAAGAGAAGACTTATAAAAAGAAAAGAATGCCGCCAAAACATTTGTTCGGAGTTTTAGAGTTGAATTATTAAGAGTTAGACTTAGAGACTTTTTCTACCATTTCTCTGCACAAGGACTAAAGCCAAGGAATCAAATATGAGGAGAAGTTGAATAACAACGTACTATTAGTGGAAGCTGAAGCGAAAAACAAGATTCATTCATAATCTTTATTGGAGCACAGAATTCTGCACTCTTCTTTCACTCAAATCACTTGTCTTTATGAACTCATTATTATCATTTATTTTTTTGTCTTTTCGCTATTGTAGCATGAATTAATTACCTTTAGGTGAGAATTAAGGGTGGTGTTATTGAATTGATTTAGAACTAAAGTAAAGTTCGTCGAATTGAATTGTTTTTAAGGTGTTTTTAATTATTTAATATTTATTTCTATTCGGCCAACACGCATGAATTACTTCTCTATGTTTCAAGAGGAAATAAAAAGAGTAGGTTGCCTTTAAAACACATTACCTTCTAGATTAGGTTAGTTGCTGGCTAAGTGGGGAGGTTAAGGATAGTCACTCACCTTATGCACAAATACTACAGGTTTAATTCATATAGGTTAATGGGAGTTAACTTAAGATATTTAGGAAATTTGGGAGGATTTCGAGACTATTGTTGTATGATTCGATTCTGCAATTCTTTTGCTTCCGCAATCTATCTAAAGGAAAATAACATTATACCTTAATTCGAGCCTATTCATTCATATCGTTACAATCCGAAAGCATTCTCTTTATTCTGTCGTTAATTTTAGTGAAGCATTAGTCAATATAAAAACAACAGCCATTTACTTGTTTACCCTTGAATTCACTGAAAGTTGTGTCAAAATAAGTTGGAATCTACCATTAATTCCTGTGGAGACGATATAAATACTTATCACTTGTTGGTGACTATAGACACTTGCACATTCGTAGTATATTGATAAGTCCATTAAATGAGGTTACTTTTATACACTTTCTTGCTTAATATTTGTAATCTTTTTAGTAAATTACGGTTCTTAGCTCATTTTGTAGGTCTTAGTTGATGGGTTTAGTAATTTATGATTTAGGTTGATAATTTACTATCTTTTTATCATTTTGAATTACTTTGACTCATGTTTAGACAGGGTATTCTTAATGAGCCCTTTTGCTAAATTGATCCATGGGCTTGTTGGGCCATTTCAAAGAGAGAAAGATGTCGCTTTGTTGTAGCAGTGTTGCACTAATGTAGAAAAGATAGAATAGTTCAGTTTCTAGTGTGAAAATGAATAAAATCTTTGTTGAATCAGCTGCTGACGTAGAAAATGAAGCCCAATCAACCTTATAAAGGAAAGACAAGAGGAAAAAGAAGAGAAGAGGAAGGAAAGTCGTTTATTTGGGGGGACGAGGGTGTTTTTTAGTTTTGGAAGAGGAGAAAAAAAGAGCAAAAAAATGTAGGAAAATATAGAAGAAGAGCCACGAAGAGAATTTCTTCACCAAAGGAGCATCTATCTCATTGTATTCTTCTCCTCCTTCTCATATACTCTTTTATTTTACAGTATCTTTTAGTTTCCTTGAGTTTTTGTAGCTAAGACTTGTTCTTAGACACAATTCTCGTTATTTCTTAATTTCAACTTCAAATGTTTATGAGTATTGAGTAATGTTTTTTTCTTATGTAATTTCTTTATTAGAAGCATGAGCTAGTCTTTTTACGGCTAGAGTTTGTGGAATTAAACATTCGTTGGATCCCTTTTACTTGAATGTTATTCTTTAGTTATATAGTCATTTGTGGATATTTATTTTCAAGTTCTTGTTTAAGATTGATCACTTTAAATAAGGCATTAGCTACTTCTTAGTATTGAAAGGGTTGAGAAGTGGTGGATTGACACAAGTGATGCAAGTAATTTATGCTTAATATATGGAAGTGTTTAGGGTGTAGACATATATTCTAGGCTTGTCCCATGAGAAATTGATCTTCAAAAAGTGTTCTTTAGGGGTTTTCATAGCATATGTTAACTTGATATTGTACATAAATTTGATGAGATTTAGTGTGCTTTAATTGCTTATTTTCATGGGCTATATGTCATTGTTGTGTTTGTTGCTATAACATTGCTAAAGCAATTGGGTGAAAATAAGAAGAAATTCCTCAAATTCTAGCACTATTTTGCATCTTCTTAATTGATAGTTGCTTTGTTGTTTCAAATACTTTGCTTGGTCCTTGCTTGATTAATTCTCTTGTCATATTTAGTTTCTATTTTGCTAGTTTTATTTAGATTACGAGTTTAGCAATGCCTCTTAATTAATTTGATTGTTACCTTAACTATACTTAATTTCTCTAAAGTTCGCATACTTTAGTCCTTGTAGGATCGACCTTGACTAGCAATTACTACTTACGATTGCATATGCTTGCATAATGAGTGTTTTTGGCTTTTTGGCCCTTAATCTCAAATTAATTAATTTTAATTAATTAGTTAATTAATATTTTAATGATAACAAACTTGATTTTATTTATTGACAATTTTAATGTTTTGAAAAGTGCATTGTATAGAGCTCGAAACAAACGATTCCAACACCTTTTGAATCACCCAAGTCAGAGCTCAAATGATAAAGTTATGGCCAAAATAAGTTTGACGGAAAATTCCCGAGGCAGATGATGTGGC